>QAOA01004742.1:1142334-1201977 GCA_003255065.1 Cercis canadensis
CCCCCCCCTCCCCCTTTCTCTTCTTTAAAACTTGAATTGTCTATGACTCTCTAAGTTCTTTCTTTGTTCCTTTTATTAGACGAACATAAATCCATGATGGACGTTGCACTCATTTCAAACATGGATACAGTAAATATTGGACTTGGTTCTTCAGAAAAGGCAAACCCAATTAGTTCAGTGAAGCCGAGAAAGAAGACAATGACATCAGTTTATCTGAAGTTTTTTGAGACAGCTTCTGATGGGAAGAGCCGGAGATGCAAGTTTTGTGGACAGAGTTATTCTATTGCAACTGCCACAGGTAGTCTGCATGTTCCATTTTATGTTATTATCTTCTCATCAGTATGGTTTAGCATAATCAATTCTTGGCCATTGTTATCAAATTATAGAAATACATATGAAACTTTGTTCCTTAAGGAGCTCCAAGTTATTTATATTTGAGAAATGTTTGGCCTTTTGTCAAGTAGATATTCACCATATTTCCTTTGCTTTCATTTTTATACTACAGTCTACAGTATAGATTTGAAGGCATATCTATTTTCATTTGTGGCATTATTACAAGGGATTGTGTCTACCAAATGAATTTGCTTCTAAATCTAATAACGTTCCTTTACTCATGAAGGCAATTTGGGAAGACATCTTGCTAATCGCCATCCAGGATATGATAAGTCAGGGGATGCAGTCAGCAATTCAGCAACCCAACCCGCTGCTGTGGTCAAGAAGCCTCAACCTCAAGGAAAAGCAAACCAGGTGGATTATGATCATCTAAATTGGTTGCTCATTAGGTGGCTTGTCTTAGCTTCTCTCCCTCCTTCAACACTGGAGGAGAAGTGGCTTGCAAATTCCTACAAGTTTCTAAATCCTTCTATACAACTCTGGCCGATTGAGAAGTACAGATCTGTACTTGATGAAGTTTTCAGAAGCATGAGAGAAGATGTAAGAGCATTTTTAGATCCGGTTTCTTCCAAATTCTCAATTACACTTGATTTTTGGACTTCCTTGGAACAGATCTTTTATATGAGCGTCACATGTCAGTGGATTGATGAAAACTGGTGCTTCCAAAAAGTGCTTCTTGATATTTGTCGAATACCCTATCCATGTGGAGGTGCAGAGATATATCGCTCCCTCGAAAAAGTTCTTAAAATGTACAACATTGAAAATAGAGTCCTATCCTGTACCCATGATAACAGTCAAAATGCCATGCATGCCTGCCATACTTTGAAGGAGAACTTGGATGGTCAGAAGGTGGGGCCATTCTGTTATATTCCCTGTGCTGCTCGAACTTTGAACTTGATAATAGATGATGGATTGAGGTCCACAAAACCATTGATTTCCAAGATCCGGGAGTTTGTAATAGAATTAAATGCATCCTCGGTGATCTCTGAGGATTTTATTCAAATGTCTACAGCTTATCAAGAAGGTACTTGGAAATTTCCACTTGATATTTCAGCCAGGTGGAGTGGAAATTACCAGATGCTTGACATTGTTCGAAAGGTACCTCATCATCCTTTATGTCTGGAGTTTACCAAAATTTTACCAACCTAAACTTAGAATCACTATAACAACATTTAGGAATTTGCAGATGTTTCCAGATGAAATTTACCTTTGTGTAAATAAAAAATAAAAAATGAGCGGATGACAATTACCACTTTAGTTATTCCATTTTATATATTTGCCTATCGGCCAATTTTCAAAAAACAGAAAACATGCAAATGCCCTCAGGAAATTAGGAAGTGTCACAGAACTACATGTGAACATTGGAAAATAATGAAAAGTGGATGTGTCTTGTGTTCTTTAATTTTTAGATATGAATCATTGGCACTTCAAGAGAGGACATGCTACTGTTAGACATAACGTTTCATATGAGAATCCAACTACTCTAAACCTTAGGAACAAAAATTATTACAATTCTAATATTTGACACTTAAAACACTTTCTAAACATGTTTAAACACATCATACATCTCTTAAGTATATTTTTATATACTAGTTGATCTTTTCGTGCTCATATATATAAATTCTTTTGTGCTATGTAATGTTTAATTATATATGCCTTATTCCTTGTTGTGTCCATACTTTTTATCATTTCGTCCATGTTGGATTGTATCCCATCCCGTGTCTGTTTCTGCTTCATAGATTTTCAGTTTATACCGTGAATGTTAATTTTCTAAATGCATACTCACTTACAAGTGAAGGGGTGTCTAACCGAGTTTAATAATAATTGGTGATTCCAGTCATGTCAATGTGGTGATCTTGATCTGATTGCAGAACTTTCTTTTAGTTTTTAATTTAATCCAATTTGTCCTGGACCACAAATATATAGCATATAAATGTATGTGCATTCTTGTGAATGAATTTAGAGGATATTGAGATATCATGGAATACATGCTTTTAAGTTAGAAGTAATGGATAGAGTTATATTTATGATACAGGCAGGTAAATCTATTGATGCAGTCATCCGTAAATATGAGGAAACGCTAAGTAGTAGGATAGTGCTGAGCTCTTCGGAGAAAAGTGTGGTTAGCATTATGCATCAATATCTGGAACCGTTTTACAAGACCACAAACAACATATGCACTAGTAAGGTACCAACAGTAGGCCTGGTCCTCTTCTTCATGGATCACATCTCAGAAACAATTGCTAGCTGCAGAGAATCTCGTCATAGCCCAGACTGGCTAAAAAGTGCTGCAGAAGAAATGGCTAAAAAGGCCAGAAGTTACATTACTCAGGTTTGCAACATATTCACGTATATGATAGCAATACTGGATCCTCGAATCAAGGGAGAGCTAATTCCCGAGAGCTTGAACTCAGAAAATTTCCTAGAGGAAGCAAGAACCCATTTTTTGAGGAATTATTCTACCAGCCATTTCCCATCCATGAGTACTGGATACAATGCTCAAGAAATTGAAGATGGAGGAAGTGTTTCCTTTGCAGAAGAAATAGCTCGCAAGAAACGACGGGCAAGCATGAGCTCTGCCACTGATGAGCTCACTCAGTATCTGTCTGAGGCTCCAGCCCCAATACCAACAGATGTTCTCGAGTGGTGGAAGGTCAATAGTACTCGCTATCCACGATTATCTGTGATGGCTAGGGATTTCCTTGCTGTACAGCCAACTTCAGTTGTGCCTGAAGAACTTTTCTGTGGTAAGGGCGATGAGATTGACAAACAACGGTTCTGTATGCCACATGATAGTACACAAGCTATTCTTTGTATAAAGTCTTGGATTCAGGTTGGCATCAAGTTTAAATTTAAGTCGACTGAGATAGATTATGAGAGGTTGATGGAACTGGCAGCTGCTGCCGCAACAGACAATAGCATTACCAGTTCTGACAAGACGCAAAAATAATTGACTGTTAAGGATGACAATCATCCTTAATTATCAAGCAATTTTTACTGTCAAAATTTTAGGTCTTATTTTGACTTAGCTAATTGTAATATATCTTTAACTTAGAAAAGCAAATTAGATGTTTGATTCTTAAAAAACCTATTGTTGTATTTATCAAATCGATATCATGTATTATGTTGTACAGTTCTGAATTCTGAAATACTAATCAAGAGGAAAATCAAATGAATTAGCGCTCTTTGCCCTTGTTCCCCCCTCGCCCAAAAAAACATCTGTATTGTTTTAAGCATCAACAAGCATGGTGGGGTGGTCAATTTTGGGTTGATATCTAATCGTTACACTTTCACCCCCCTCTTTTCCTTTTGATTCATTCTTTTTGGGTCCCATACTTTTTCGACCCCTTTTAAGGCATTGTGCAACATGAATAAAGCAGTTTAAGAAAAACAGACTTGTATCATGTTTAATTCCTTCACAGTTTACTTGACATTTACAAGATAATTTTGGTATAATTAAGGGGTAAAATTAATGGAATAATATTTCAAAGATTAGCAATAAGTTATACTTTTTTAATATTACTCTCTTTACATCCCACAGGAAACATAATTAAAATAAGTTTTAGAACTTCACTTCCTTTACCCCTTGTACCAACACACCCCCAAGACCTTACTAACTACAACAGAGGCATAGCCAAAACAAAAAAAATAAAAATGAAAGGTATTCCGGAAAAAAATTTGATGAACAAATTGAGTAATGAGTAGTTCTTTGACAGCTAATGTTATTACAAGTCTCTGTTAACTTTGTGGTCTGGTTTATGAACTTGGAAACTAACTAGACCCTACAAATATTAGAAAATGTTGGAAGAATCTGTTAACTCCAACTCCGAAATTGTCGGGAGAGGAGACGCTCAAAAACTGCCCCTCTTGGCTAACCTTTTTTTTTTTTTTTGCCCAACAGCTAGCTAAAATTCAAGTATATCGAAAATTCCATTTAAAATAATCAATTGCGGGCCTGTTAAGTAGCTTCTCTAAATCAACAAGTGCTCTTTGCAATACTCGCGTGCAATTACGGGCACACTCGTTGGTGGGACCTGCAACAGGAGGGAAAAATAGAGTGAAACCAATAACAACGCTAAAACATGTGGGCAAATGGGGGAACGAGATTCCAAATATTATCCCGATCCTACCATGAGAAAATAAGCACCCTTTCAAAACACAATTCTAAAGAAAACAGATAGGTAAGAGCCAAGCGGACTAGGGCAGGTTATTATGTCTAGAAAAAGAATACTAGCATCTGTTATAATCAACTTACCATGCCATAATCTGTTACTATCATAGAGACATAATCCGAAGGGGTAGCGTCATACCTATCAGTGTCAAAACAGAATCAGTGTTAAGCTTTTTCTTTTTTTTTTGTGTGCGTGTGTTTTTTCTTCCGGGCAGGGGGGGGAGGGGATGGGGAACCTTCACACCAGTGGAATATCTAAGAGCTTACATCAAATTCAAAAGCTGCAAATTTTCTTTACTGGTCCAGTTATCCAGATAATTGACACCCATTCTTCCGGGAACCCTGGCAAGAGTATCAGGGTCACCTGCAAGCAATTTGAAGATGGTCAAATACAGTTTTCCACTCCCATTCAAAACTAGAAGGCAGTGTATTAAGACATTGCTTGGTAGAGCTGGAAGAAGTGAGGAAAATGCCCATTTTTTTGCATAAGAATCCTTCATACGAGTATCATTTTAACTCAATTCTAATCCCACCTCTTAATATACACCAAGCGTAGCCTAAAGTGAAAATGCAACAGTAACAAGAAGTTGATTCTAACAAACTTACCTAGTTCATTGGAACATATGGAATCAAGTTGCACCCTTTCATGAAATTTATATGCTTCACAACAGATCAAGACAGGAGCACGAAATGCATGAGCCACCATAGCAACACATGCAGTCCCAACCCTTGAATATACAGTTCCATCAGACAGAACAGCAGAAGCTCCAAGAAAAACTCGGGTGACCTCATGCATGACATAAGAAACAGCATTTATATGAGTATATGTACAACTCAGGCCCTTGGCCACCAACCTACGAAGTAAGGCCTGACCCTCAAGTTTAGGTCGTGAGTCTACCACCACAACACGAAACTGTTTCCCAAGTTCATGGGCATATAAAAGAATCATCTCAACAACACATGACGATCCATATGTAAGAAGAACATCTCCATCCCTAACCTTTGTAGCAGCATGTCTAACAATCACCTTATCAGCCAGAATTATTTTTTCATTGATGAACCGATCAATATCAGAACAAAGAACTGCCTTTGCCTCAGACTCAGAATGACGTAAAGGCAACTTGGCAATACGACTCTTTACAAACTTAATTGCATTTCCCATGCTGATTGAAAGAGGTCTGCATTCGGTGAAAAATGATACATAACTACTTATTTTTGCAGTTAAATCCCTAGCCAGGGTTTTTTCATGTGGTGTGGAGTAGTCTCTGATCGCTTCCTGAAATGCTCTTAGCATTGCAATACACCGAGCATTACCCCCTGATATATCTCCTGCCAAATAACACAATCCAACCTGAAGACAAAACAAGCAATTCACTATCATATCTCATTGCCTATTCTTAAGTTTATTCACATACATCTGATTCCCATATGCATTGAGGAAATCCTTTGGCAGTTCAAGGTTCCAAAATCTTTTGTGCCAAATCCACAAACATGGGATGCTCATGACAGTATCCAAACAAATAACTCAATATTATGCTCATGACTGATTTTAGGTACTGCAGTATAATGTAGAGGCATGCAAGCACAATGTACGGCCCTTGTTAATGGAGAGTATTTTAGTTTTCACGTTTGTATTCATCTTTAGATCACATATCTGACTGAATTTCTCAACAAACAGATGCCATGTAAAATATTACAACGTTAAGAATTCTGTAAGAGTACCTTGAACACAGCAGGATGCACTGAATCAAGTTGAAAAAACTTTGACTCAAGATTAGGAAGCTGAGTCCCATGTTCATATTGAGGCAAATGCCGAAATAGTTCAACTCTGTTTCTAGCTTCAGTTTGATTAACTACAGCACGCCTTTTCGCCTTTTCCACTCTGCTCTTGTCATCAAATTGCATTCGTGGAGTAGGAGTGTCTTTCTTCCTTTCTTTCTCCTGGGGACGATCACCTGCTTTCTTGTCAGTAGCCACTGCAGATGCAACAGGAGGACCATCTTTTTTTTGGGAGGACTGCTTTCTAGTTTTACCAGGGCCTGCCCTACCAGATTCAGTAACTGCTTCAGCTGGATACAGACCAACAATCAAAAGCATAAACACAGATTACAGGAAATGTATGAAGGATATCCATGTAATAAACAGGCCTATTTATAGAACCTCAGCAACCAATATCAGCAAGTGCTGTATGACAACCTGCATGCTAGATAAAAATAGCAAGTAAACCATCTATACCAACTTCATTGAATTTCATCAAGAATTTTCTGTAATAGAAAAGAAAAAGAAAAATTAAGCGAATAACATGAAAACAAACCCAAAGCAGCCATCGCGACTGAAAAGCAAAATATTCCTGAAGTAAGGTTTGATATAACTTACTGAAGTATTTGTGGAAGAGAAGTACAAGCGGAAATAAATTTCACAATATATATTGTATATTAATTCAGCCCAGTAAACTATATCAGCAGAATGTTCAAATAGAGAGAAGAAAGTTTCACGACTTGAACCTTTTGAAGCAGCTTTTGCAGCTCGTTGTGCCTCCTGCAAGGCTCGTCTCTCAGCCTTTGTAGTTTTTTCTTTCAGCGGCTTTGAATTTGATGACAGATCATGCTGTACTTCTTTGACAACATCTTCCCTTTTTTCTGCAGGATGTAAGAACCAGTAGTATTCAGATTTATACTTCCATAAGATAACGCATTAATGCTACTGCTTTTAACAATTTCCACTTATTCTCTATGTAAGCTCCATTCCGACCAGTAACTCCAATATATTGACAAGAATGCATCACACAATCTAGAGTCAGATGCTGATCAAACATAAAATCTTTGTCCTTACTTTAATTCAATTTAATCAGTCTGGCTACCTATCACAAACCACGAATGCATTCATGGAACAAAGCAACTCTTGTCAACAAGCATATATCATGGTTACATCAAACTAATAAGTCTATTGGTAATAAACAGTTACCAGAGACACCAGCAGGCTTTCTCACATCCATCCCCACTGTGAAGTGATTCCCGCCAGAATTTTCCGGTGGTTTCTCGGCGGCTAAATCAAAAGCTCCCCCTGGAAAACTAGAAGCAAGTTTTCCTGAACTACTGCGAGGAAACCAGCCCGCGGTAGAGGAGTCCTCGGAGAACTCTCCGTCGCCAATCTCAACACGACTCGAAGGCGACGCCACTGGCGAAGTTCCAAGCAGGGACTCCGATGGATTATAGCTCCCAACTGGCACATTTTCTTCGGAAGCTTGCCGCCGGAAACCCGTCTCGGGAACTGGAACGGCGGCTGTTCTCTCAGAAAGATGACGTGGAGGTGGTATCATGACCGGAGAGTTCGCAAGTGGCCGAGAATCCGAATCAACCGGGACAAGATCGACCCGAGCCGATTGTGGAGCACTGGGAGCGAAGAAACCAACGCGCCTGACTTTAGGGTCAATCACAGTCCGGGAGACACGTCGTGCATCCATGGGAGCAATGCGTCGAACGCTAGGTTTCAGCTAACAAAGGTTTTCACTCTGAAAATGAAGAAGATTCTGAGGCCATGGAGAATTCTGATCAAAGGGAAATCTAGGGTTTCATGGTAGGATTCTGATTTTCTGAAGTGTGGCAGGGAACTATGGAAGTGATTACGTTATGGCGGTTTTTGGGGTCTTCTATTCTGATTTTCCTTGTATATTTATTACTTAATTTCCTGATGGGTAATTGGCTGGGTTTCACTTTCACAGCGTTATGTTTTTTTATAGTATTAATTTTACTTTTTTATGCTTTTCTCTAACATCTCCCAATTGCATAATGCCACTTCAGCTACTGTTTCTTGCACGTGTGTAGGGGTGGCAATGGGGCTGGGCAAGCAGTCCCCGTCCCCATCCCCGAAGGGCATGAGGATGCCCCATCCCCAGACCCATCTCCGGCGGGGATTTTTCAACATCCCCATCTCCGTCCCACTAAATCCCCATCTGTCCCATGCCCCGCCCCATTTATCCATACAACTATACTTTTTTTAAATATACACAATTTACAAGTTTAATCTATCGATCACGATTTTTAATTAAAATTCAAGTTTAATCGAACAAGATAATATAAATAATGCTCAAATAACATCATCAAGAATTCAAGATATCCTCAAACAACAACAATAACATAAATAATATTCAAACAAAATTATAAAAATTGTTCTTAAACAATTATAAAAGTCAATAAGAAATCATAATAAGTACAAAAGGCTCCAAGCAATTAAAATAAGTACAATTTATGAAGTTCTAATGTTGGTTGAAGTTGAACCACTCTCCATATTCTACAAAACCAACAAAAAAAAAAAGAAAAAAAATTTAGGTTTGGGGAAAATAGAACTCAAGGTCGAGGGACTGAAGGAGGAAGGGTCAGGTCAGTGTGTTGGTGATTTAGTGTGGGAAAACCTTAGGTCATAATGACGCCGTTTTGTGAAGAAATTTTTTTAAAAAAATTTATGTAATGTATTATATATAGGGGATTCTATGATACTACGTAAGTATGTTATACTACACTGACGTGGCAAGCATACATAATTTTTATATTTTATTATATATAAAATATAATTTATTTAATTTTTTAAACAAACTTAAAAACAGTTAATTTGTACACATGTCATTTATTTATTGGTTATTTCTATGTAGTATGACATACTACATAAATACTAAAAGTATTTAAGAAACCTCCATTATATATATATATATATATATATATATTATTTATATACAGTGCGGGGCGGGGCCGGGTAGGGCAAGGCTTCCCCATCCCCAGACTCGCCCCTATCAAATTACCCATAAAATTACTCATCTCCATCCTCATACTCATTTTTCTGCCCCATACCCATACCCGAACGGGTAAAAAAACTGGGGCCCCATTAGGTCTGGGGCAAATTACCATCCCTACACGTGTGTATTATAAGAAACATAAATTATTGTTTTTCAAGTAAGTACCATAAATCAAGTTTAATTATAATTTTGATCCTTTATTTTAACGATTTTCACATATCAGTCTCTAATTTTAGAACTCAACAATTGAATCTATTTAGTGAGTTTAAACGATGCAGTCCACCCATCAGCAATCGTTACAATAATATTTTTTTATTGTTAAGATGTCAATTAAGCCAAATATGACACCCAATTATGCCTTAATTAACATATTAGGATTTTAAAAAAAAAAATAAAGACACACCAGCCAGATTCATCTGCCAGATCAAAACCATTACCTACATCTCTGCTACCACCAACATTGATTCATCTATATACATTGATGAATAAGGGAGAGAAAGATTGTAGTGCTTTGACAGCATGTCACCGATTCCTAATTCCTTTCATTTTCTTCTCCCCTTATCTCTTTCTCTTTGACCTCTCTCTGCTTGGAATGTCTTTTCCATGGTTTTGCTTGCATTAACTCACGCAGGTTAAAGCAGTTGATCCTTTATATGCTGCCAATGGTGTAGGGAAAGAACACGAAGATGCTTTTGATCCAAGTGCTCCTCAACCATTTAAGATTGCAGAAATTCAAGATGCCATTCCCATCCATTGCTGGGTCTCTGACTTATGTTTTTAGAGATGTCTTAGCAGTCACTACATTGCTAGCTGCAGCAATTCGCTTTAATAGCTGATTCGTTTGGCCACTCTATTGGGTAGCTCAAGGGACAATGGGGTCTCTGTTTTCTTTTTTTCAACGGTAGCCTCCGTGAACGCTTGGTGAAGGAGAGGGAAGCGAGAAAGAATATAGAATTCTGACATTGTACCTTAAGCTATTTTTTTTTTTAGGGCTAAGTTATGACTTTTTTATGTTACATTCCTCTCAGTTGGTAATATTTAGTGAGACTTATAGTGTGATTTTGATGTCAATACAAAGATCTTGAAAAATTAAGTTACCTAGTATATGATAAAACACATAATTACTTATAAAATGTAAGAACGACACAATATAAGAAAGCGTGCTAAAAAATAAATTTAAAAAAATTATTTCCCGATATACTTTTTTATATTGTGTCATTCTTATATTTTATAAGAAACTGTGTGTTCTGGCACATACTGAGTAACTCAATTTTTCGAGATCTTCGCAATAACACCAAAATCACACTATAACTCTCACTGGATCCCATGCGTAGGTAAATAATGTAACATAAGAAAATAGTAACATAATACTCATCTTTTTTTTTAAGTCACTTAATTTGCAGTTTAACAATAAAAAAAAATTTGAATGTCATATCAGCTTTTTTTTAGATAATAAATAAATATATGACTAACTGTTGGATTGAAATCACAAATTTTAAACAAATCGAATGACTAAATCATTGAATTTTAAAATGATAAAACTAATTCCTAAGAATTGTTAAAATAAGCAACAAAAATTATAGTTGAACCTAATATAATAATTCCTAGGAATTAATATTATTTATGAATATGATACAAATATAATAAGGATTATGAAATTTTTATTTTTCAAATTCATTTTATTATAATATATTTATTTCTCTTTTTATCATATCACATTTTTTTTGTCATAATCATATCACATTCAATCACATGCATTTATGAATTTTTTTTTTTTTTGTCAAAGATAGATTACTTACATTATATAAGAAAGAGTAAATATTTAGGTGACCAACAATATTAATAACATCATACCCATTAAGAGTAGACACAATTAGAATTTAATATCGTTTTCTAAGAATTTCTCAAACCTTAAAATTAGGTACATGACTACTTGAGTAGACATTTATAAATGTTTATAATTATTTAGTAATTCAATGTAAATGTTTCAAAAATAAATACTTCATGAAAATTATGATTAAGATCATAGAATAAATTTTAAATCGATATTAAAGTTTTTTCAATTTCTTAAGTTTTTTATTGTTCCAACAATCATAAAAGCACTGGAATGACTATAGATGGTGAGAATGATTACTGAAGAGGCAATAATAATAATGCTAATGGGTTCATTTAAAAAAAAAAAAATGCTAATAGGAAAGGAAGCAATGATAGTTTTAAAAGAATTATGTTCACATGATTAAAAATATTTATTAACATACAACTTAAAAATAACATAATAAAGCCAGTTAAAAAAACTACACAATTGTGGGTGAAAATTGATTTTCTTGACGATTAAAAACTCTCTGAATTCTATTCAAAATCTTAATTTTAATGATTTTATTTTTTCTAAAATCATTGCTCACAAATCCGCATATTAACTTACCTCTGTATATGGCCAAAATAATATCACCTCCATGTTGTTTGGAGCAGAAAGGGGACAACTGAAGAAGGTTGTGTTGAAGACTGGAAAACTTAATCAAAGATTGAAACCTTACTTCATTGAAATAAAAAAGGAACATAGTTTGAGCGACAAGGAATTCTTTCATGCAATCAAAAATATGTTATCTGGTCATGACTTAGAAGGTATAGCAGGGGTGAGCGCGTTAGGTAATTAGCCGGCTACTGAGTGTCAATGATAAAAACAGGGACATCGGTTGCAAAATCAATGCTTAGAACTGTGTCAAAAATGATGGAGAACCCTTCATTCTAACAGTTTGATCAATTTGTTGCTTTCAAGTTTAAGTTGTTCATCACTGTGAACCTTGAAGCTCCTCATATAGCCACTAGATATGATAATGACCAAAAAGTCGTATAAAATCTTGGGTTTTGACGATATTTTGGCCACAGATATCTTTATCCTACCTACAAGACACCCACTTTTGGAATCTTCTTTCTCAAAGTGTCTGCTAGTGATATATAGTGAGAACTGAGAAAATATGTGTGAATCATAGGACCACTGGCAGTGACTGATTCATTCCTTCCAAAGGCATTAAATTCAGTTGTCTTGAAGAAAATCAACCACTACTTGGTGATGAGCTTCACTAGTACTGATATTATCACTAGTCGATAAGAATGATGTGATGGTGAAACTAGAGAGAAGAATTCCAGAGATTCAGGGGGATGCACCCACGTCCCAGTTGGGTGTCAGTGTCACACTCTTCTAATTTGGGGGCAGTACATGATAATCAGAGTGAGCTTCCTGGTTGTGGCTTCAGTTGCTGCAGTCACAGTTTCGCAGATGAAAACTAACTCTCCTGCGAAGAAAAACAGTAAAATCAGATCTCCAGGTACCTCCTTTCTTTTCCCTTTTTTGTTTAATTTATCAATTATCATCACCAGAAACAGCTAATGCCTAACATATGAAATAAACAAAAAAAAGATAGATATTTGCCCTCTTCCACTTCATTCAGCTTTTTTTGTGTTGGTTTTATGCTATGCTGGCTTGTATGCCTTTAACGAACGTAGGAAGTGATGGCTCACACTCTAGTTTGGAGATAAGGAAAATAGAACTGCAACCACTCTTGTTCTGGTAAGCTCTCAATGCGTGACAAGTAGCTAAATGTTCAAGAAGTTAACTACTAATTGAATATATTGCAGAGTGAAGAAGAGCAGGCTGAAAGTGAACTGCAACAAGATCTGCCGAGAGAAGATTTTAAGAAGTTGAAGCTTAAGACAAATGATGAGAAACAAGATGAAGTCACAGATATGGAACTAATACAGAAATTAGGAAAGTACAAGCAGAGGCAAGCAATCCTTGAGAGGAAACTGCTTGAACTAAACGGTCTGAAGGAGGAGCAATCAGCCATTGCCCATTTGAGAACTCTGTTATATGAAAGGACGATAGAGTTGGACTTGCTTAACACAACAATTGCCTCTTTGCAGGCTGAGATTAAAATTCTTCATGAAAAAAAGGAAGAGGGTGTCTTAGCAGAGAAGCAGCTAGACATGGCCAAAAATATGATAAATGAGATGCAGAGGAAAAAAGATGTCAATGCAAGGCCCGTCAAGGAACAGATATTGAAGCTCCAACAACAAGTGACTGAATTTCAGAAGTATGACAGCTATCGTAGTAATGATACGGTCAATAAGATGCTTGAAGCTGCTAAAAATTTGGAGTTAGAAGTTTTGGAGTTGAAAAGGAGAAACAAAGAGCTTGAATTAGAAAAAAGGGAAGTGGGAACTAAGTTGGCCACTGTGCAGGTAAGAATAGGTGCACTTTCTAATATGACAGAGGTAGAATCAGTCCATGAAGGAAAGACATATATTTATGTATTATTCTAAAGCTCAGAAAAATTGATAGTTCAATTTGTATGTGTTACTAAGCTTATAGTTCAATAGGTGTGATACCTAAAAATAGTAAAGTGCTAGGAGTTATCATCTATTCTGTACAACTAGAAACTATGCCAGTTACTCGTAAAATTCTGCTGCCCCATATCAGAACCAAAACCATAGAAGAAATCACAGCCACCCATTTCTCTCCAAATGACTTGCTAGTTGCCACTCAAGTATTGCTTAAAAGCTACTACTTTTCATAAAGGACCAGTTATTTTCATTTTTTATCTTTGTGCCCTTTTTTTCCTTCCTTTGAATCTAACATTTTGTTTGAGACCATCATTGAACTTACCACGAGATCTAAGAAAGCCAGTTACTGAAAGTGTTTTACTATTTATGTTTAGCTGCTGCAGGTGCAAATGGCCGCCAACATAAGGGAGGAAATAACTGGTCTAAGGCACGTCAACAAAGACCTCTATGATCAAGTTGAAATGTTGCAGAAAAACAGATTTGACATGGTCCAAGAACTTGTGTACCAACGCTGGCTTTACACATGCTTGAGGTTTGAAGTCCATAATCATCAAAAACAATCTAGCAAGGCCTCCTTAGACTATTGCAGCCAGAATTCAGTCAAAGAATTGTATAAGAAAACCGATGCATTACCATCTGATACCGAAGTTGACAGCATTTCTTCTAATGCCACCTTGGATGAGAGTGATGAAATTGATACGACTACCCTTGAAAGCTCCTCCAGTAGTCAAAGTAGCAGTAGCAAGGATTCCAGTTTGCTTCGTAGAATCAAGAGGTGGAAAAAGAGTAAAGATGATTCCAACCCAATTTCATCAGAAAATAGATCCTACAGAGGAAATTATCTGAGTAGCCGTAGTCTGATTCGCCGGTTTTCCATGTCGATGGTTCGGGATGATCTGTCAATGCCAAAAAATAGTGATGATAGTTCATTCATCAACGTGCACCAGAAAACAAAGATACAGGATTCTTCCAAACCTTTGGAGACACCGATTTTCCCGAGATTGAAGAGAGTCTCTTTCGGTGATTCAGTGAAACCATCAATTTATTACTATATGCCAGAGGCAGATGAGGATGAAATTTATGAGACTGAAACAAGCACGGATAGCTCTGGGCAGAGCATGGAAGTGACTTCACCTATTATAAGCTGCAATAAACATAAGGCAGAGAAATATAGAGGCCAAGCGATTCTGATGGATATGCAGGGAAGACCCACTAACAATGATACCTTTGCTGAGAATAAAGGAAGCAAGAGTAAAATTGGTCCTTCAGATGAATTACATTCAAGCAACGAGAACGTCTTTACGAAGGATGAGAATGTTAAAACCCAAGTACTACAGCTTGTAGCCTTCTTCTTCTTCCTCTTTTTGTTTATCGTACTAGCATATTTCTTGAACAAATAATAGCCTCACGAAACTACTGTGAAATAATATATTTATTCCCATTTTGGAAGGTTGGACTTAGCATTTGATTGCTGAAATTCAATGATAAGAGTAGTATGAATGAAATAGCTGTCAATAAAAGAGTTCTACAGGATTCTGTTTTAAACAATACTATTGTACACCGCAGACTTATCTTATAGAAAACAATGAGAGAATGATGCGGTAATGAATGGAGAAAGCCACATGAGAATTTCTCTGTTCAGATATGGTAATTTTCTTCATTGTCCTTCTAATTCTTTTTCCATTTGTAAATTAATCAAGATTTGTCTTGTTAAGGAAATTCACTACACAGTACATACTCATCATATGGTAATTCTCTTCATTGTTCTTTTAATCACTTTTCCATTTGAACATTGATCTTGATTCTATTTGTTAATAAAATTACATCAATAATACAAATCTACCAGTGATAGGACGAACCAAATTCAATAACTATCTATGGTTTGACATAGTATGCATATAATATGCTTGGTGATTGGCTAATCCGGAATCATGCCTAGAAAAGCTAGTTACCTGAATGGCTTGATTTAATTGGTGAACACCAACTTTTAATAGGCCATAATACAGCTGATGCCTGCACCGATTCCTACTGAAAGAAAAAGTCAGTGTCATCCACCGATCTACCCACATATAAGGTGACTGAAGCCCCATTCCCCCATCCACGTGTACCCATGCATGTCTCCAAAATAGGAGGTTCCTCCCAGCTGTCCCTTAAAGACATTCCCATTCCCTTCTTTTACCACTCTCCTTCTCTCTATTCGCTCTCCTCTCTCAGACCTTGAGCTCTCTACCATGGGTGACCGCAACCCAAGCTCAGCCCACACGCAGAGAGCCACACCCACAAGACCCACCACCAGCTCAGCGACCTTTCTTCGGAAACTTCAAGAGCATGCACCAAATTCGACCCGGCTCGTTGGCCTCTTGACCTTTGTCATCACCGGAGCCATTTTGCTCATCCTCACCGGCATCACCATCACGGGAACAATTCTGGGTCTGATCTTTTTCACGCCATTGATCATCGTATCAAGCCCACTGTGGGTTCCAGCGGGCACTGTTCTCTTCCTCGCCACTGCAGGATTCTTGGCCATGTGTGGATTCGGCCTTGTTGCTGTGGCTGTCTTGTCGTGGATGTACCGCTACTTCAGGGGGCTCCACCCGCCCGGCTCGGACAGGATCGATTACGCACGGAGCCGGATTTACGACACGGCGAGCCATGTGAAGGATTATGCTAGGGAGTACGGTGGGTATTTGCAGAGTAAAGTGAAGGATGCAGCACCCGGAGCTTAATTGAATTCCAAGACACGGGGATCGTTGAACCGATCGGTTCGGTTTTCGTGGATTGAATTATATTGAACCGGGATCTCTTAGGGTACAGGTTCCTTCCCTTCTAGTTTTAGTGCTAGTATTGTTTCTTGTGTTTATTTCTACTTTTCACGTGCTTTGTGTTTTCCTTTCGGTTTTGCCTTGAGAACCCACAAACAGAAAAAAAATCAGGTCCATGAGCTTGTTCTCTTTTTCAGTAATGTTACTTCCCTCCTTCAAACTTTGTACTCTAACTAGAACAATCTTTTTGTATTTTTAAATCACTTTGGATGGTAGATTATGAAGAATACTCATCAAGATTTGTATGACAAAACCAAACAAACTTCATGCGCTTGCTTTCATAGGAATGTTATTTATAAGAGCTCTTTATTCTTGTCGGTGCTCGGAGTTGGAACTAGTAGATGTTAGCTCCACTGGCAAGGTTCAGTGCTTAGGAAACCTGCCAAGTTCAATGAATCAGCAATACAGGAAAAGTGTAATTTCTTTCTGATAAAATTAAACTCAAATTTTGCTAAATGTTTGATTTGCGTTTTTCGTAATAATACAAAGTTTAAGATTATGGGTCCTCTCAGTGTAACGTCACCTTTTTTACGAGACCTATTATACCATTACTGCCTACACGGTGGGAGCCGCCAAAAAATATTATTCCTCTTTTACGAAATATATGTGTGTGTTATCTTTCATGGAATCATGGGTGATCAACCTAAATTCAAGTTATTCTTGTCACCCAAAAAACAAAAAAGAACCAAGAGTAAGTCATTTTTCTTTTTTTCTTTTGGTGAGCAGGATATTGAAAACTCTACACACTTTAATTATTAGGTTCAATCTTCGATGCCTGAGACCATAAGATTGGATGTGTAGTATACTAGTTGGGCCCTGGCCCAACATCAAGAACAAAACCAGGGCCGATAGCCACACCAACAGTTTAAAAGTCGTTGCCCAACTAAGAGCCTGACTTCATAAAATGATAGTTGGGCCTATATCCGAGCTAACTTCTGGCCCGAGCTAATTTGTACCCTCTATTCTATGTAGGTGTTTGACTTTACCTTTAACAATTATTCATATTTTATTGCTAAAAAAACATTTATTCATATTTTATGTAGTGTGTTTTGTTTTTAATCAAGCAAAGGAAAATAACAGTGTCACTGATTACATTTTATTGATGTTTGGAATAAAAGGTAATTTATTAAATTAAAAATAACGATACAATTATTGTACACACAATCTATTATGCCACTTCATTTTTTTGAAAAATTTATTGATCGGATTATGAGAAAATAGTATCTGTACTATTAGAGAGAAAAAAAATGTTAATGAAATTATTTTATTAATCTTAATAGGTGTGTTAACTCTCTCCAAAATGCACTGTAATTTTGTCATGTTATACTTAACGATAACTGTATGAAAATTTGAGAGTGAGAGACCAAATTGATAGCCATAACAACTGTAAAAACGAAATTAAGATTTTAGTTTTAAAAAATTTCAAGCTATTATGTAAGTTTCAAAGACGTGTTTTTTTTTTTGAGATTGCACAAGTTTTGATTATCAATTTTAGACACTGAGAATTCAATAACCTCTTCAAGTCGTTATGCTCATTTTCTGTTTCCGCTTTTGACTAAATACTTAAATTAAAATTGGTCAAACTTCCCAAACTCAGAGTTCGCGCCTCAATTTTCTTTCTGCAGAACTAGTCAGACAGAAACTGTTCTCCGTTAAGTTGAGGACAAGTCGGTGAATTTGCTAAGTCAACCGTTGACTTCAATGTCTGACCAATAATCGTTAACGTCTCCAGACTCCAATGCACTATTCTCATATGAAATTGTTATTAGAAAAATAACAATTGATCAAAATATTTTTTTAACTTGTGGCACAGTAAATTGATGAAAATATTTGTTGAGTTATGCAATTACTGTACGTAAATATCCTTAAGTGATTATTGAATATGATTGTAAACTATTTTATATTTAAGAGGTTTGTGTGATGATTTCAAATTTTCAATATAAGAGGTCTACTTATGTTTTAAAAAACAAAATACAACTCCAAATTCACCGTAGGAATTAGAAATAATGTAAGAATGCACTTGTTTATACCAAGTGATGGTCAGTTGACAATTTAGGAAGCTTCGATTTATTTTATCCTCTATCTTTTAATCTCTATCACATATAGAAGAATCAAAATTAAGTAGATATTGAATCGATTATGTCCTTATTTTTTTCCGTTCTGATATTAATTGTGAGAATGGCATGAATCGCAACCGAGAGAGAATTTGACAACTTGGGAAGTTTCCGTTATTTCCTAACTTTTTTAAGTAACAAATCTCTATCGGAATGACTGAATCAACCTTTTTATTTTATTTTATCATTTTCTTGTGTATTTTCTTAAAAAGAAAAAAAAAAACTATTTAATTTATACTATATGACACAAACCAATCCGGCCATAAATAAATAAATGTTCCATTTGAATCATATTCCCCTCGCCGATTTCTATTTTCTTTTCTTTTACTTCATTTTTCTAAAAGCAGTACTATTCGTATATTTTTTTAAGTTATTGCTGCAGAAGAAAATAATATCGAATGAAAAGGTTTTTCAACCTATTTTTCACTTTCATCCTCTAACCAATCACTGCCACAGTTGGTGGACACGCACTTGCAAAGCACTAAGAGGCTTACAAATCGGATACAAATTAATGAGAACTAATGGACGCAGATTCAAGATTCTCAGCATATAAACGTCACACTGTCTCAGACTACAATTTGGCAATCACTTTGATAAAAAATGTGAATGCTAATTTTCACAGATATGGGTGTATTATCAATTACACCAGATATCTTTTGAGAAGAAAGTGGCAAGTGAAAGTGAATTACGTGCTAAGAAAAGCTAATCAAAGTGTAGACTTCATGACAAAAAGATAAGTACAAAAGCATGAAGGTTGATCTTTTTATGAACAACCCTTTCCAGAGATGCTAGTAGTTTTGTTGGCAAATAAAATGGCTGTTGCCTTTCCGAGACTATAGTTTTTCGTTTTTAACTTTTTGTAACCAAAAACAAAAGAATACAATTTGTCTTACAGATATATATTTGACCTCTTGTTTTAGAGGAGCTATTAGCTTGTGGAAATATACTTGAAGAATTAACCATTCATCTTCCTTTAATGGGAAATGCGAACAACCACTCATCGTTAAAAAGGAAGAATAAAGCCATCGATATAGTGGCTCAAGATAAAAACATGTTCAACTTAGAGTTTATACATTGTAGAATTTGCATACCTTACTAAAAGGGTAAAAAATCTAATTATTACTAAACACAAAACCAAAGCCACATAAAAATTCCCCAGCTTGCTTGACGTCTTCGAAGTATATACATAGTATTATTTCTCTTTTTCTTTCAAAAAATAAAGAAATAAAAGAAAAGCAAAGAGGGAGTCATATTTTCACACACATAAAACATGATTTAACTAGTAAACCAGGACAACAGCTGCTCACAAAACCTTTTCATTTCCTTCACCAATAAAACAACTAATTGAAGACACAGAAAGGGCAAAAAAGAGAAGGCGACGGCGGCCGCCGGGGGGGGGGGCGAGGGGGGAACTGAAGACAAGTGCGGTAAATTCTACCGTGGAATTTCATTCCACTGCGTCCTATTAACTCCTACCTATTTCTCCGGCGGTTGAAACAATCAGAGCTTCTGTTCTCGAAGGCGGCTGAGATAACCGGGCATGGGACTCGCACGTGGGGACCTGAGGGGGATCTCGTTCTTCTGCTGCCCGTTACTATCATAATAAATTACACCCGAGAAATCCAACGGCTGACACTTGTCACCCATCAAGATCGCCTTCTGCCATACGCCTCCGTCTCCCCACTCTTCCTTTTCCACAACCTCCTCGTGCTTCTTCTTGTGATGAACAAACGGTAGCGCTTTGCTGCTTATGTTGCTCAGCAGCTTCTTCGGCCGCGCCAGAGGCGACTTCGTAGACCGCAGCTCGATTTTCCAGTCGTCGCTCGGCTTATCCTTCGGCTTTCCCGATAACCGGCTGGCTCGCTTGGCCAACAAAGCCATAAGCGCCGTTATGCTCACGAGGAAGCCGTTGGTTTGGTGGCTCTTCGGCGAGTCCGGAGATGTTCGAACCATGTCGCTTATGCTGTTGGGTGGAGTTTGTTTTCGTGGCTGAGAAGGAGGACTGGACTTTCCTGGGGAAATTGAAGTATGGGTGTATATATAGGTGTGGAATGGGTTTAGGTGGCCGGTGAGAGTCCACGGTTCTTTGGGTTGACTCGTTCTATTTTACTTATTTTTTTCAACACGAATTAGAGAAGTGGCAGAGAGATGATACTCTGCTGCAGCTGCATCAAGACCACATGGTGGATATGAAGGATCTTGTACAGTTAAAAAGTTTACAACTGTTATTACCCTGCCATAATATGCATTTTTCTTTATGGGATTGAATTTGATTGGGTATCCTAAAATAAGATTTAGATATGTTATGCCAATTTTCACCATTTATGAGTGATACTATAATTTAATGCCCGATACATATACAACTATATATAGAAATTAGATATATATATATATATATATATATGATTCTCCCTCTTGATTGTTTTGATTTTTCCCTTAAAAAACTTAATTTGTTTAATTTTTTATTTAAACAAATTAAAACCTTAATTTTTTAATATAATTGGAAATAAAAAATACACAAATACACACAATACAATCAATTTAATTTTTTTAAAAAAGTTAAAGTCCCATTCAAATTCCTATATTCGTAGCCGATTAAGATGATACAAAATAATTAATTTGTATATTACTTATACTATATACTTAAATAACCATTTATTTGGATTCATTCTTTTAAAGATATGGTTTTAATATTATTAGTTTTTTTTCAAATTAGATAACCAAAAAAAAAAATATGCTTTCGCTTAAACAATAGCTTTATTCTTTTGCTTTCTTCCCCTTCCACACATACTTTTAACTTTATATTTATTAGGTTACCTAAATTATGTTGATTGAGGGAGGAAGATATTCCAGTGGATTAATGTCGTGGAGTATGATTAAGCTTGAAAAAGAAACCATTAGTGCTTGTGTTAGCGGTGACGTGTAACTGGATGGGATCACTGGAGACAAGCCTCATATCATGATTCCACGTGTCAAGATCCCAGCCATAATGTGTGCAACACGGAAAACAAGTGGGGGAGTCAACGCTCGTGTCGTGATTCATTGCGTGTAACGCTGGATTTTTTTGTTTATTTTTGTTCAGAACTTCATATAATGGAATGGCCGAGTCTTAGCATTTCGGGGTTTACTTGCGGGCCTAGTGGGTGCTGTTGCGGCTAAATGTTGGACCCACATTCAACTTTACAAAGCATTGCTATGCGTTTCTCATTTCTCTTGGGCCCACCAACTTGTGAGACGCATTTTTTTCTTCAATCTTTCAAGAAATGTAAAGATACTAATAATCTTTAAAGTGGACAACTACAACTTCATATGCATTGCACTTGTGTGGTTTGTTTAGTGCCTCATGAATGTTTACTTTTTGTTGGTAAAATCATAATCGTTTATTTTAGTCCTGAATGGCATGGTAGCGTGCATGGTTCAACAAGCGCTTGAATGAGATCTATTCAGATAGGTTTTAGCAACGTCATGCAATGGAAGGGTGGTTGCTAGTTGCTACCTTCTTGTAATTATAAGGTAAATTTCCTAGTTAGTGGCTAAGAACGTTTTGAGAAAACATAGTGTGATTCTATTTCGATTACCAATTTGGCCAAATCCCACAAGGAGAAAAACAAGGACAACAATTTCTTGGCACTTTAGTAGTAGAAGAGAATCTGCTAATAGAAGAAACACATGTTTATGAAAAGCCTTTTACTTCGTAAGATCTTCAATTTCATAGTGGTAGGTTATCTTCCATTTTAAATGTTAAATGTATAATTGCAACAAACTAGATAAGTTGATTAGGTCAAAGACCAGTATGAGCCTACGTCATGCGAATTTCAACTCTTTGCACAATTGAGTAATTAGAATATAATAATTCTTAAGGAAATAATAAAAAACTAATTGCGTAGGCAAGGGTCAATCTCAATCATGCCCTGGAATCTGACCCATCCATTTCCCTTTAGTGATCTCAAAGGGTCATCTCTATTTTGATGCTCTATGGGGATCGTTTGAATTCGTTATGCAATTATGATTGACGTTTGTCCTTAATTTATCATTACCGCCTTACTGGTATCTCTCATAATCATCCACCACTGGTCAGAAATCATATAACCAATAACTAAAAGTAGGGAAAGCATTTAATGATAATAATTTTAGTATGCACACTTTTATTTACTATTTTTTGTATATTTCGTAAGAAAGAGAGAGAGAGTCATGATTATAATAAATTAGTTGTAACTTGAGTAATGCAGGGTCAATTATTTAAACAAATAAATCAAACTCATAAAGAGAGAAAAAATAATAAAAAAGAAAAGAGCAAATATAATAATTATAAATAACTTTATTTGTAAAAAATATATTTTTTTATAAGTTTATATAATGAAATTCACAAGATTTTTATTTATTTTTTATGTAATATAATGTGTAGCATGTTGATGGTTTATCATGTCCCGAGTTCCGAAAATGGGATGAAAATGTTTTTTTCCCCCTCTATCATGGATAACAATAATTTCCCATATGAAAAGGGATGAGATGTACTTGTATTTTTATTTAACCTAGAAACGATGATCATACCTAGTTTTTTTCTATTTCTCATTCAACAGTTTTGCATTCCACAAATGAACTCGTCAAGCCCACAGGTCTCTCACTAACTCATTACTCACTAGATGTAGTTGTTTGTTTTTTTAATAAGATATTCTGAGGAACAACTTACTATAATTTACTCCGACAAAACCCAGCTTTATTTATTGCTAATAAACCCAGCGTTATTTAATTATTGATAGAACTTTTTCCCCTTGATTGGGGGTTGGACTGAGTTTTAGCCCAATGGTTGGACCGAGTGTATTTATCAAAACTAGGCCCAACTCAAACGTTGGCATTATTAGTGGACCCACGTCCAGCCCTAGCAAAAGCTCTGTTGTAAGGATGGGCCCAATCTAATGTTTAATTCTATTTCAATTTTTTAATTAAACCTCAAATTTAAAAAAGAGATATTATTTTGTTCCTTTTAACAAAGGCTGGGCCTTAGAATATGAGCTTGGATAGAATCAAAGTTCAGTAAAAGTAAGATAAGGATAAATAGGTCTTAGCAAAAAAAAAGAAAAAAGATTGGGATAAATAACTCTTGCTTTGGTGGCCCATTATTGCTTCTATCCACCAAATGTATGGCCTAGCCCAACATCATATATGCATTTTTAGAAGACTCCCAATCATTTTTTCCCCTCCATTTTTCTTGTAAAACACAAAACTGAAAAATAAATGATTATGCTGCAACCCAGTTATCTTAACCAATAAGCAAGGCGCTTCTTTAGCTTAAACCAATATTATAGGGCGATGATTTTTTAATTCAACCAAAATTCGACTTGGAGATCTCCGCCGGTGAGGTTGGTTTCTGTGGTAATGTGGTAATTTATTCGGCTGTACTGCTGTAGCCTGTAGCCACCACCCACCGGCACATCCCTCTTTTTCTTCCTGGACTAAGGAAATTGGCTTACCAGATTTGTTTTGTTCTTGGTCACCTTTCTTGAAAATAAATAGAAGTTCATACTTCAAGTTCAAGTCATTATTATATACAATAAATATTGCATGCAAACTGGCCAGCTTATCGAAACGTACCCATTCTTTGGCCACTTTTAAAGGTTTATTTTGACCATTGACCAATTACACATTTTTCGTTGATGTTTTCTGCACCCAAAGCAACACATTATCACCTTTTCTAAAACGTTATTTTTATCAAACAAAAGCATCGTTGGTTTTGGTCCATTGTTATTGGTATACATATGGGATCTCATTTATGTATTTTGAGCTTGAGATATTTTATTAGTGGAACCAGGCATTTAGTTAAATGCCATTTAACAACTTCAAAGTGTTTGAAGTTACCAAAAAGATTTTTAAAAAATTAATAAAGGCGATATAGTATGAAATACCTTGGTATTGGTTTTTCCGTGTTTGATTCACAACCAAAGAAAAGAAGTTCTGAAATAATGAGTGGTTAATAATCATTACATTCATCACTATTGTTGTTTTACAAAAATGAGAGGCACACAAAAACACAGAAACACACAGAGTTCTCAAAATGGTGGTCTAAAGAGCAAAGTGGTGTCTCCACTTTCTACAAATCAAAAGCTAGCTAAGCAATTGTTCCTCTCCCACGCATAATTGAAACATAAATCATATAGAGCAACTAGATATCGTTTAAAGGTAATGTAAAAAATTGAGTTGAATCTCTGAGGCCCAAATTTATAAGCACGCAGTATTTTTTGGGCTGTAATAAGCACAGAGTTAACCTCTCCACCAAACAGAAAATGTCAATTTTCACATCGCTATAAGTGAAATAGTGGTCATTGGATACCTCAACATCCAACAAGCCTTAAACATATCAATAGTGTTAGGTGAAATTCAAATATGAGGAGGAAGTGAAGTAGTTAAACTTCAAGAAACTAATAACCACCCCTGTTGAAATTGGAATCACATTAAGCTAATGAAACTTAAATGGGACCAAAAAGCAACAAAACTAGCAAAAAGTCTTTGAACTTGATCTTGATGGTAAAATGTTGAGTAATGCTAATTATCTGTACAGCTCTTCAAATTTGTGCAACTTAAAATGATGTAACCAACATTACTATAGAACTTAAAAAATTTTCAGGTCCAAATCAGGGAAAAAATATGTATTTTTTTTAAAAAAAAAAAAACAAGTACAGCAAACACCCACGTGAGCATCCTACGTGCAGGAGCATGTGTGTTTGCATTCATCCACGTTATTTAAAAGTCAACTTCTTCTAGCAACATGTCCTTATGGTTGTATTTACAATCACACGTAGTTTTCAATTCCCCTACCATAACTAATCTCAATATTAAAACGCATGTCTCCTTCACATATATTGCCATTTTCTTCCTCTCGTGATGTGCCGTGCCGTCGCAACCACTCTGGTTCCTTTCATATATACCAATAAAACAAAATTTCATAAATTTTCTATTTGCATTTAATTAAGCATCTCAGTGATGAAGACACAGTGCTTTTCATTAACAATTAGTAGCTCATTGCATTGGTAAGCTTATGATAATATAATATGCTTAGCAAAACATATTATTACAACACGATCAATATCAGAAGTTGTTTATTCACCTAATTAAAACGAACATAAAACCGAATAGAGTATGATTCACCTGAACTAGAATTTCTCTATCTGTAAGGAAAGTAAGGAATTATATTTCACAATTTTTACTACATAATTTTCCTTTGATGAATAATACAGAAGATTACATAATCATGAAGAATGAAAAGAGAGGAAGATGAAAAAAACAAGTATGTGAATTGTGAACCTCAATGGTGCAGTGGGTTTGGACCAGTGGGAACCAGGCGTTTCTCAGCACCATAACGTGGGTCAATCTCGCTTTCCGCCGGCTCCGGATGCACCGGCATGTGACTCCGGTGGTGGCGGTGCCGATGATGCCGGTGTCGATGGAGAAATGGGGTGAAGTCAAAATTGCTTGATAACATTTTCCGGTTGCGAGACAGAGATAAGTGATTGTTGTCGTTGTTGTTGTTGTTGTTATTGTTGGAAGTGAAATTGAACGACCCACACCCATGAAAGAGGATCAAGAATAAGGAGAGGCAAAGAATGAGAGTAATTACATGTTGTGTTTTGATGATCATGGTGAACAAAGTAAGGGAAGAGATTGCATGGAGAGAGATCTAGAAGGTTTGGGAGGATGAGATGAGAAATAAGTAGGGGGTTTTAGAAGGAGGAGTAGAAGAATAGGTAACCTTTTGAAACTTTGACAGCTTGAAGGTGCTAAGCATGCATAAGAAATGCTGCTACGGAAGGTTGACATGGAGAGTGCTTGCTTCCATCAGACTCTGCACCTTAAATTTTTATGCTACTTTTTTATTCTAAACACAGAGAGAGAAAGGAGGAGTTGAGATTGTAAGGTCCAGTAGATGCGGAGAGGGGGCAGAATTGTCGACCATTCTTCTCCCAATGAAGCTTCCTTTGCGTTCAAGGAACAAAGGGTCATTTAAGAGCAGATTGTCAAACTTTGAATTATATAATGGTATGACTACTTGGCCACAACAAGGAAATGAGGTGTAGGGGTATATATATCTGTAGCTGATACCAATACAAGTATGATTTGCAAGCAATTAACAAATTAAATGGCACCATGGCAGCAAAATTTTTGGTTTTACATAAAGCATGTTTTTGAATAAATTGGGTGGTTATGTACAGAGCATGTCTTAAGATTTGGTATATATTGTTATCAGTGACTATGGAGCTTTTGACCTGTTAAAAAAAAAGATAAAAGTCTTTTAACCTAACAAGTAAAAAGATAGAAACAGGGCGTCTAAAAAAAGGCACTTTTTTGTTTTCAAAGTAGAATTTGGTTGGATCTTTTGTGAAAACTAAGAACTTTAGCGCTCAACTATGAAAAGCAATTACATCCATGATCCGTTACATCCTTAAACAGGAAATTTTGCAATTGAAGATGCTATAATAGCTCCAAAGAAAAACTCTGCTCAAGTTTTTTAATCCACTACTACAGCTCCTAAAACAGAGTTCCTCTGTTTGCATTTTCTTGAGGTAATTGGTCTCTGGAAAAACGGCACTCTTTCATCCAAACGCACGCTGTGGCAACTTGTTGTATAGTCGGCACAGAGAGAGAGAGGGTGCTTTGGTTATTTACTTATTTTGACCTTCAATTTTTTTTAGTACCGACTGACCTTGAATTAAGAAATTAACCTTGTTTTCGTTTCTTCTTCTATTTTATTTTCCATGTAAATGTTGCGTTTGACCTTAGCATTATCAAAGCTGGCATTAAATATTCAGATCCCCTTCATCAATGGTTATATTAATTAAGCCCACAACGTATACTATAGAGTGCCAATTCACACCTATATACACGTTGGAACACGCTAAAGTTGCATAGGAGAAAACACTTCCTTCATTTACACTCCATCATCTGTCTTCTTCCAAATGGAAAAATATAAAAAATTTCTTTTATTTGTTTTGATTTACGTGAACAGATAAATTCAGGAGTGCTATCTGTTCTCGTGGATCCCTTCTGAAGGTGGACTTTGTGATGGGGTCTGGGCAGTCTTAGAATTTGTTCCTCACATTTATTACTTGCTATTGCTAATGCTAGCTTGCTGTGATGATTGAGTAACGGAAACATGTTGCCTCCATACAATACATCTACCAAATGCTTCATTTTTTTTTCCAGCTCATATTGTTAAATACAGCACAATTTGCATCTAGATTCATTTTTTTAATAATGTAAAATACTAAATTCTAGCTTTCAATTGCTGTTCTGGGCTAAGTTCCTGTTAAATGTCAGTGTACAATTGTGTTTTCAAAGGGTTTCTCTGTAACCACTTTATAATGCATTGAATTAGGTCGGGCATTTTATCAAACATTGTATCTTCGTTGTGTGTGGCCATGCTTATGCATAGGAATATTTGTTATATTGTTTACATGGAGTGCAATGGCTTTTCTGTTTAAGGCTACCCTGTCACCTAACTTTGAAGACGACATGTTTATAAGCATATCATTGTTTAATTGAACTTTGGACCTCCGTCAGTGTGTCTGCCCTATATAAGAAGGGACACAGTCTCTCATTGACATAATAGAGAAGAGACTTCAAGAGAGTCTGTTTTGATACTACACATTAATACGAGCAATTAAATTGAGATTTTAGTTGAATCTTTATTAAAAATGCATAGCACTTGGATGGCTTAGACTAGAGTAGTGCTCCATGTATATCTTTCCAAAATGGGCATAGAATTTGATGGTTTTTGCAAAAAGATGGGCATACAATTTCATGGCTGACCATTTTCTTCAATGGTGTGTGCAGTACTGCTCGTGGAGCACTGAAATGGCTTTACTATTCTTAGATCTACGCATTCACATGGTCAATAGTGATAGATAATGAAATTAGCACTATTTTTGGGCAGCCCTTTTATGCCAAGTTTCTAACAGAGTTGTTGGCCATCAAATATGATGGAAAATTGATGATTACCAACTTAGACTTCAAAGTCAACTATCCACCAATATACTTCTTTAAACCAGGGACGCACCCACCACATGTGCAAGGAACAGAGTCAATAGACCATCCAAGTAACCTGGTGCAGCATGAGGCAGTATGATATAACTATCATAAGAATCAAGTTTGTAGTGTTATTATTTACTTTTTCGGCTGCAAAGTTCCCTGGGTCACTGGAACACTCCAGGATAGTACTCCTGCAGCCTATCCCTCAAACACCTGGGCAACGGTACAACCCTTCTCAGGTACTTAGGAATCATAAGCAACGTTTCCTCATAGGACACAAGTATACAATCTGTTACAAGAAAAGCAGTCAGATTCTAGTTTATAGAGTTTAGGTTCAACCTGCAATTTCATGCTCATAAGTATAAAAGTGGTTAAAAATGATGACACAGAATCAGTAAGAGTTATGTAACCATTAAAATAAAAGAATCAGTAAGAGTTAGGGTATTAAGAAATATAATCAATTAGTAACTAATAAATCGGATAAACTGGGTTAGGTTCAGTACAGGCAACCCGGGCTCAGATAACTGTAGTTTTAGCTACTAGAAAGAGAGAAATTTTGTAATGAAGCATTGCTGCACTGACGCTGCTGGAGACAAAACTGAAAATTGCAATGGAAGATAACAATTTATGACTGCTGCCTTGAAACTCTTTTTTGAGTAAAAGGCTTACACACCGCCCAAAAAATGATTGGTAAGAAAATTCTGAGCTTGCACACCAAGAAAGCATCAGCATATCATGAATCAACAAGTCTTAAGGGCTTTTTTGTTTTTCTTTTCCTCTTGGAGGGGAAGAGGAGATGGTGGCAGGGAGGCAATGTGGATGAGAAAGCTGCGCCCTCAATTTACTAAACCCTTGCAGATCACAATTACTCATTCCATTCATACTGACGAGACAATTCTTTCATCAACTTTCTTCCCCATTTATGTCACCTTCATAATCTGCTGGAGCATTAGTTGATTCACCTTGAACATTCAAGTGATCGACCTTGTTTGTCATTCGCATTGCCTTTAAATTTACAACCAGAGCACAAATGAGTAGACATAACAAGAAGAAAAAAAAAAGGGAGGGGGGAAGGGAGTAACAAAGAAATTCAGAAGGGAAACATCAACATGATTTGACATAAACAGACGAAGCAAAACTGTCTTCAATTTTACTACTTCTTTTTTGTGGTAATGCACAATGTATTATATGATTTTCAGGGGGTGGGGGAGAAGGACGATCTCCTAATAAATAGAAACCAATTAGATTTCTATTTTAGTTCAGGATTCCAAATTAGATTTCTGAGTCATAATTGACATGGAAACCAATTTCCCACAGGAAATGGGAAATTCTTACCCATACCCATTGGTTCTTTCGATTCTCACTTAATCAAAATTTTCTTAAAGTGTATACTTGTCCTCTCTCTACCATTACCAATTTTGTTAGCTCTAGGGTATGTATGTTTAGTATGATTAAGGAAGTAAAATTTAATGGAGTAACATTTAAGGAGGTTAATGAGGGGTGTAAACATTAACCTACTCACATGAAGGTAATAGTTACTCCATTAAAAGATTATCCATTGTTCATTTGTGTAACCAAACATACATAAAGAAAATAAAATTTACTCTCTTAAATATTACCCCTTTTACCCCTCTACCAAATATACCCCTACAATCATCACACCACAGCAACCTTGGCTGCCACAGCAACTGTCCCACCACATGTATCAAAATCAACCATGATTATTTGCACCACCTCTACTATTCTGCCGATTTTGTGAAATAGATGGAGTTCAGCTCTATCCTATCTTCACCATAGCACTATTGACACCATGCCACTGCTATTATGAAACCACCATACTACTCTAGCCTGTAGCAACTGCAACTGTTGTTATTACAACACACCCTTATCAGCATAACCAAACATAACCGCAGTCTTAACATAAACATTTTATTCTTGCATTAAAAATTCCTAAGGAATTGGTGCTAAGAGTGAATCAAAATTCACTTTCACATTTTGTTTATAATTTCTATCCCATTTAGAGTTCCCTTCGTAGTTCTGTAAACAAAGACCAGACTGATCTGGTTCAACTGTTTTAACCAGGAACCAGCTGTTATACTCGTCCGGTTAACAGCAATCAGCTAGATATGGTCCAAACCAACTAAAAACTGCATAAACTGGCCAGTTCAACAAGAACCAGTTGACCTGCAATCACACTGAAATCAGCTCTTTTTTTTTCTTTCTTTCTTCCCCAAAACGTATATTTGCAAGCATTAGCAGTGATATATTCAGGTTATACAGAAATTCAAGTTTAAGGATCCAACTTTTGGTGTAATCCCAGAAAGATTGATATTTACCAGCAATTGGAACCTCCTCCCACTCAGTATCATCACCTTCCTCATCTTCCTCCCGTTTTGATTTCATGCCAACCCGACAATTGGAAGCACTGCTAGGAGGATCACCAGATATGTGTGTATTTAACAATTCTTGTTTCTTTGCAGCTTCTTCCAATTCTTGTTTCATGAGAAAAGCAGCATAATAAACCTTATATCATCCATGGTTGTAAAACCTTCAGAGATGCACTTTCTGTTTCTGACTTAATATCCTCTCCTTTGCCTTCAGTCCAATTAAAGTCAACTACAATCTGTCCACATTTAGCAATAGTAGCACGAAAGAAAAAAAAATCCGTGATAATATGCCTTAATAACAATTGAGACACTGTACTTAAGATAATCAAGCATCCCTAAAATTACACAAAAGTAGGCCAAACTCAAATTACCCAAGTCCAAACTTACATGGTCCATCTGACCTTAACCATTAAGAGCACAACTCAGATAATCAAGCATGGCCATGAGACGACACTGAGAAAAGACCGTTAGAATAGAATAGGACCACAAATAGGCCATTGCTCCGGCCAAAATAAGACAGACTAGAGTATGTACACGATAGATGAGTTGCTCTGTTACAGATAATTAAACTTCTAGAAAAGGTTTAATGAGTTTAAGACTTATATATTACATCCAACAAACACTAACAAAATAATGTAAGCTATCTGTTTATCAAATTAGATACACCTATCTGTAAACAAGTCTATGTTCCAATGAATTTGAAAACTTTTCTATATCATATTTAAAACATCAACAGACACAATTAAAGATAGAAGTTCCACCTACTAAATTATATTACAATGAACAATCGAAACCTTTTCCCACAGTTTGGACAAATATATTGCTGAACTGTGTTTTTGTTCTCCACTTCATCTCTCACCTTTTTCTTCATGCGATGCAGTCTGTACCTAACCACATCATATATCTAAAATGCATTTCACTATAAGAATTTCAATAAATGGAGAAAACTGAATTTGGTTGACAACTGAATACTATCAAGAAAACATGCAAGATATTGATTTCCCTTCCCTCTGCAATAAAACCCCCAAAATGATGTTATATCCATTAAAGATAAAGTGACAAGGAAGAGATAAACCTGTGCATAATCCAGACAGCAGTAAGAGTGCGTGAACAGCTTGACCTTTTCTTCTCCCCCTTTTGCTGTCGGTAAAAAAAATCAGACAACACATGAAGGATGAAGAAGATAATTATATGACTTTATATAATCACCAATGAATGACACTTACACATAACCAAGAATGACAAAAGAACCATATAATTCAGCACACATCATGAGATGAAAATCAAAAATCTCAACCAGTGCAGCATTTGAACTAAAAATAAAGAGAGTTATTACCAAAAAAAAAAAAAAGAGAAGACATTTCAAATATGTAAGATAACAGAAAGAAACTAGTTTCTACAAGGGAAGCCTGTAATGTAAGCTTAAACAAGCCTACTTCTTCTTCAAGATATGCAACAAGTCAACAAAGCTGACAATGATATATTCACAATAGAAGTAGATCGATTATCATCATGTTAAGAAAAAGCATATCATCAAGTGAGCCAAAGCTAGAAGTACAGATATGTGAATCAAGAATCATAGCATGAAGATAAGAATATTAAAACTTACATGTATAGTGGGACTGGGAACCTTGAGTCCAAGGATAGGATTCAGGAACCAAGAGTTTGAGGGCATGGAGACAGAACAATCTATAATAGGCATGTTATGGACTTTGCCACAGAAACACAGAGTGAGCATTTCATGAAACAGAAAATTTGATTACACCGAAAACAAAAATGCAAAGGACAATTATAAGAATCATACTTCTGCTGGAAATTTATTAGAATTTTTTGAGATATTGTTAAAACTCTTTAGAATTCCTAAATTGGAGTAAGTGGATATTGGTGCTAGTCTTGATTTAGAAACAAGGTTTTCATCTGAATTTACTCATGTATCAAGAATTACAATGCATTTCTGTTTGGTTTAGAGCCCAATATCTCATACCCCACTCTTCTTCGTTGTAAATACGGGATTTTGCTAAACATGATTAGAAATAATAAACAAGAATAAGGATGGACCCCACAGAGTCCATCCCATGCCTAAAGACACATAAGGCTAAAAGTCTCTAGAGGGAACCACCGCATCTAGTCTCAGTGAACAGTTAGTCTAATCACAGCTAACAACTAGTCTAGCTACAACTCCTTTAAGAGAAGCCACTTCAGCTGTAGAGATTCCTAAGACTACCTCCATTGAGGGCTTCCCACACCACAGCACGTTCGGGCACTAGAACGTCCCCCAAGCAAGTAAGGCTAATGCCTCGCCCCTCCATCTGCAGGTCTTCTTAAGGCCACAAACCACACTATGGCTCCACTTGTGCTGAGACTATAGCCCTCGCAAAGAAGCCACAGATTCCTTTAAAGGAACTCAACTATGGTAAATGAATTGGTAGGATTTAGACCAAGGGATAACTCCACATGAGGAGGTTTCAAGTACCCCAGAGCCATTTAGGTAAATCTGGTAAGAGAACTCAAGTCTCCTAGAGATGGAATCTATGGTAGCACTTTCCCCATAAACAGAGATTTGATTTGACAGCATATCTTATACAAAGCCCCATAAGCCCCTGTGACCCATCTCCTAGAGCCCAGCTCGCTGCAGAATTACCATTTTTGTACTTCTATTCCATTTTTAGTAAAAGATCTAAGATCTGCAGGCTGATCTCTTAGCTGAGCCTATGCTATCAGCTACCCTACCGACCCCAGAAGTCCATCAACGTAAATCACTCCCCAAAAGCCTCCACAGTACCCAAGACAAACATCAAAATACTCATCAGAAAGCCTTCAAAATATCTCAACTAATCTCATCTTTCCTCCTTTATAAATACCCCTTCTTGGTCTTACTTAAAAACAATCTGAAAATTCTCTGAACTTCAAAGAGAACCAATGAAGCCAAGAATCCAACACCTAATACCTTCTTCTTCTTCTTCCTCAAACCTTCTTGCAACCTTTGTCCTCCATTAATGGAATTGGGCCACCTCTGTAGCTGCCACTCCAGAAACCTAGGCCTTCACTCTAAGAAAAAGTGAAACCAAGAACACTTAGAACCCAGAATACCTTAGAGAGAATGCTCCATTGAATATTTTCCAATCACCTTAAGCATTATTCTCTTTGTTCTCTCATTACTCATTCATTTATTGATGTTCTCTAACATGAAACCACCATAGCACTACCATTAAACCACCATAAAGACCACTACTAACCTCCATTAGATACACTCGTCAGCTGAACCTATGCTATCACAGCCTCATCTAGAAGGTCCTCCAAACACCTTCAAATACCAGTAAACACTTGCAGACCCAGCTACAAATCATGTCGTAGCTGTACCTGCGCTGTCACAGTCTCCTATAGAACAGACCAACTATTAGCTACGTCCGTGCCAACACAACCTCCTCTAGAAGGTCCTCCCAACACATTTGACTACCATTAGCCTTAGCTGCAAATCACTCATCGACCACACCTGTGCTGCCATAATTCCTCTAGTAAAGTCTACCTCAGTCAGGCTGGACGCAAGGGAAGGGACCCCAGATCCCTCTTCCCTGACTTAGAGTTTGAGTTCTCTAAGCTGTCCTATCAGCTTGCCTAAAGGTGCCTTGGTTGTTCACCCATCAATCCCACCAGAATTCCCAGTAAGCTGTATCTAGCATCTCCTTAAGCGTTACTGAACCAAAATCTGACAAAACATTGGTAAAGGGCAAAAAAGTGACACTAGAAGCAAACTGTTAAGGGTACCAAAGTTTTACTGATTATCATATTACGAATTCCATAAGCACATCCATGCGTAGGTTCTATTGTCACGCTATTTGTGGCAAGTGCATGGCTGTTAGCTGAGGTGCGACATATTAATATTTATTGCCATGTCAGGGAGTAAAAACTTTACCCAAATTTTTGGTAGACTGTAGACATAATAATGTCCAGATGAGTAGATAACTATGTGTTCCAATTAGCTTTTCTGTTATGTTCTTTTCTTTCTTTATTATTATTATTATTATTTAATTTTTATTTTTGGTTTCTTTGACACGCAGACCTCAGCATTGGCAATAGTAGAAAATAAGACCTCCTTTTGCCTCTACTTTACTGCATCTTTAAGACTTCAAGATCATGCCAATCACAACAAGCAAGATTCAAATACAGCAGTATAAGAACTTGAATAATGTAGGATTACATATTTTTTATTACGTAAGGGCATTATAATAATTTACAGATATTAAGGTGTGTAGACATGTTAAACAAGAAAACCGTGATACTCCAACAATTCAATCTGTACTTAAAATAGAAATAGTATACATAAAACATCAGAAACTGATACGGTGCAAAAAGGTATTTAGCTCCTTATGTTTCTAAGCCTAGAGTAATAACAAAATGACACCAAAGTAATGCATATACAGAATCAGTAGTTACCTCTTTTCCTATGATCTCGAGTAATGAAATTCTCTACTTCAAAAAACTGGAGAGTTCGATTAGTTGTTTCGTATGCAATTTAAGTCCCTTTGCCAAATCTTCTTCTCCGACCCATTGTTTTCTGGACAGAACTTAGAAAAGATCAACACAAGAAACCGTAAGGGGTAAAAAATGCATCTTCTATTTCTCATCCACATAATTTCAAGTTCAATTAATATCTTCCTTTGCATTTCTTTATCATCCCCACCATGCACAGAAGATACCGGACTGAGAAAACACTGATCCATATTTCATGATAGTTACTAAATTTCACTGTCCACTGATCCAAGCAAATGAACTGAAATTGCTCTCATGAAAACACTTCCTAGTCCCTGATTTCTTGTCCAGGGTGTATGTACAATTCTTCTCTAACCTCTGCTTTCTCCTCCACTTGATTTCACTTTAATATTCAGTTTTTCCCATTATTTTTCTTTTATTTTTTAATATTTTTTAATTATCCTGCCCTCTGTTATACTAATGCTACAACCTTCAATAAAGGAACAGAAAGCATGTATTCAAGAGTGGATAAATAATTAAAAAAAAAGGGTTGAACCTTGTGAGTGCATCAAGCACTACTACAGCGATTACCTCTGTTATCACTCTCCTACCCGTTTTCGGCTGATTATCTCCTTTGGTCGCTATGTCATCATAGAAAGCCCTCGCCGCTAATTTAATCAGCCTACGCAGATTCATCCAAAAAACATAACCATAGTAGTCCAAAACATTGTTTACTATTCTTAGATAGTGGAAAAATAAACCAAAACAAAATATATTGAAGCACGTAAGCTTAAATTTTTCCCATTTGTTTTGGAGAATAAACCGTACTTGTTGAAATGTTCGATGGCGAAGGCCGTCGACTCGAATTGAGAACAAGAAAAATTAGGGTTTTAGTTAAAATTTCGTGTAGTTTTACTTCCAATATGATCCTCTATAGCACTGTAGTTTGTTCATTAGACTATTAAGAGGATTGAATTTGAAGTTTTGAACCGAAGAGGCAATATCTGGATTCTGGAACCCCGTTTGCCCATTCTGAGGATTATGTGGCGAACGCAGTGAGCAACTAAAAAGGCGGCAAATCATGTTTTTTGTTTTATTAGAACCCATAGATTTTCCTATATCCTAGATGGGCTTTTAGTGTCTTTTTTTGCTAAGGATGAGACTTCAGTTTCGGAAATGCAAATGAGGCCGTACTAGCATTGTGTTGGGCTTTGACCCATTTTAAATTTGAGTCTCAATTTTAAACCTTTTAAAAACGTGAGATTGCCATGCTTATCCGACAGTGGTAGGATGTATTAGGATATATCTTGGTATAAGAAATATTTTTAGATGGTATATCTTATACATTGTGTGCTCCAAACATAATAAAAGATTGGATGGATCACTTATACTATCTAATCCAGTCTATATGCGCACCAAGCATGGCCTAAATTGAAAAAAAAAAAACCTTAAAACCTAAAATTTAAATCTTACACAAAAATTTAAATTAGTTATAATCAAATTTGATTTATGCAAATTATGCTTATTAGTTATCATTTATCACTTATCAAGTGTATTTTTTAGTTTATACAGAATTGTACGCTTTCAAGGGAGGCATTTTGACACAAATATTATATTTTGCAAAAGTATTTACTTAAATATTACAACTTTCAAACTATTTACACAAATATTACACTTTTTAAAAATTCAAAAAAAAAAAAAAAGATTTTCAGACACGTGGGTTCCACTGGACACGCCGTGAGGCCCACGGCGTGTCCTAATAGGACAAATTCATCCATTGTTCCAGAGTTGTGGGCCCCGTGACGTATTTTGGCTTATTGGGACATGTCGTTGGCCTCACAGCATGTCCATGTGGGATATGCCGTGAGGCCCACGGCGTGTCTGGTGGGTCTCACGTGTTCGAAAATATTTTTTTTTAATTTTTAAATTTTTAAAAAGTATAATATTTATGTAAATAGTTTAAAATTTATAATATTTGGGTAAATACTTTTACACAATGTAATATTTGTGTCAAAAAGCGGACGGAGAGTAAAGAATATAAATCCAACTCTCGGCTCGGGTAGCTCAATAGATCTCTCTTGGCGATTTGAAGCAGAATATATTCACCGTCAGATTAGAGTGGTCGACAGATATACGGCACAGACTTAAACGACAACGGTAGGGCATATCGTCACCCCTCTAGGTAACCCAAACTTGCTAGCTGGTGTGGTCGTCTATAAATTAGGCATCGCCTCGCGCGCTGAAGGGGAGAGAGAGAGAGCGAGAGCTGGTCCTGGATATCTTCTTGCTCGTGACTCTCGAGCTCTGTTCTGTTAAAACATGGCGAAGCCTCGCAAGCCGAAGAACGAAGACCCTAAGCCTGAGAATTCTGGCGCTGTAGTTCACCATCAAAAGCTCTGCCTCTCCATCGACATGGACAAGCGTTTAGTCTACGGGTTCGTCTCTCACATTATTCTTTTCATCTCACTCATCGTTTCACGTAGTTATGTTTCTAGGTGTACTGGTTCCAGATTAGTATTTTCTGTGCGTTCAGGTTGTAGATTAGGTATTATTGGTCTACAGTTTGCGTTTGAGTTAGATATTACCTAATTGATTAAGGGGATGTTTTGTTTTCTCGTTTACTGTGATTTGCAGGTATACTGAATTGGAAATTGCGGTCCCGGAGATTGGGATTGTTGGCTTGCACGCAGAGAATTTAGGCATCGAGAATGTTTTAGTTGATGGTGAGCCGGCAGAGTTCGAGTATTACCCGCATCAGCAACAAGTGGAAAATGATAAAAGATGGAACTCGGCGTTTTGTCCTAGCTCTGCCGCCGATGTTGCAGGCTCGGTGTATTTGTCTGCTCTAGAGAAAGAGCTGGTGCCAAATTTACTAATTAATTGCTGCAAACCTTTTAAGACTGAAAGTGAACAGCAGGAGCAGCCCGTTTCTGAAAATGGGTATCATTCCTCTGGAGAGGCCAAGCAGGTTATAGTTGCTTTCTGTACTCTTGTTTCTGATTATCTGCAGGCTATTTGTTTGATTATTGGATTTTTTGCATGTCTCATGAAGACATTGCGTTTATTTGTTTCTCATGGGTCCCCGTGTTATTGATTTATTGGATTGTACTAAATTTTCATCCTAGTTTGTCTTCTTATATGCATAAACTTTTATTTTTCTTAGAAAGTAGAACGTTGCATATAGTGTGATTCAATGTAAATTGTTACTTTTGTAACTACTTGAGGTCAAACTGTCAATGTAGTATCACTTAAATAGTGTCACTAATTTAAGTCTGTTTTAGATGGGTAGATTGCTTCCTTCCCTGAAAATGTCATTGGTAATATGTACAGAATAAGTTGTTGTGGTGAGGTTTACTATTTGTGTTTTCTCATGTAGGTTGATGTTGGATGCAGAATGTGAGATTTGTTCGTATTCACTATTGGATAGAGAAGGCAGAGACAGGGATTCACTTTAAAGATAACGTTCTTCATACTGATAACCAGATTAGGCGAGCAAGGTGTTGGTTCCCTTGTATAGATGACAATTTGCAGCGATGCTGGTACAAACTGTTTAACACTTCTACATCTGTCTCTCTCTCTCTCTCTCTCTCTCTCATTCTGTGTTCGGTCATAAGAATGTGTCGAAAATTTTAAAGGTAATAATATTTACCGGTAGCAATTACTTCATGTGCTTCAAGTCATTATTGTTGTTTCTTGATTTTCAGCTATGATCTGGAGTTCACGGTGGCACACAATCTTGTGGCTGTCAGCACTGGAAGCTTGCTATATCAGGTAGTGCAGAGTGATATAAATTTATTGGTATTTTAGTGCTGAAAGCATGTGAAATACTATTTTGAACAAGCAAATAATTTAGGAATTTAGGAGTTGAATTTGATTGACTAGTATTCCCTTATTGCCAAGTCATGTTGGAATTGCTTGCATTTCCAACCACCACAAGACCATCAGAAAGTGGTTTATAGCAGTTTGTTGTGGCATAATCCAATTGTTGGAAATGATGAAAGGCTTCCATCAGCAGTTCTTTTGAAGTCTTCGTTCATAGGATCCATGTTGCTTGTAGTGTGTAAGACTATAGAAAGCACTAATCTATAAAATGTGCTGAAATGGAGGCATTGACGTAAGATTTACTACTTATTATTTGAATCTTGGAAATGGTTCTCTCCTTTGTATGTTGGATACTCTTGTGTAGAAGGTTGGGATTCCTAATAGAATGGTGAAGAAATCTTAAGCTAATTGCACTGCTATGGCTTGGTTTTTCATAATGAATAATCTGGTTTGCCAACATATTCATTCACTACATCCCTAAAAGAGCTTCATGAAAAAATATTACTTAATTTGGATTGCTGTCTTTTTTCCTGAGTACGTAGATGATATCAGACATTTAGAGTTGCCCTGTGGGAGCTATTTTCTCCTCTTTGCTTTTATATTCAGTGAAGGCTTTCTTTTCCCCCTTCCTCTTCTTTTCTTCCTTTTTTTTCTTTTTGTTTTATTTGGTTTTTGGGACGATAAGAAGATATATCAAATTAAAAAAAAAAAAACCGGCTTTCTGGTAGTAAATCTGAGTCAGCTATATAGAGTGGTATTTTTAACTGGTGTCACTTTCATTTTGTTGAATGGTTGATACAATTCTGCCATGCCATGGGCCACATTTTGATGGTACATTATTTGCGGGGATAGCTCAGTTGGGAGAGCGTCAGATTGAAGATCTGAAGGTTGCATGTTCGATCCATGCTCTCCGCATGCATCTCTGGGATGAGGCGTTGCTAAGCTATAGTTCAGTTATTGGGACTTGGCTTGTAATATGTGGCTCTTTGCTTTGAATAATACATTTAACTTTCACATCATTTTGGATCTGTTACCCTGGCTAAAACTTTCATGCTGCAAAGGAGAAGGGAAAGACGAAGCAAATAAAAAGGATAAGATGCCTGCCCCTCGAGGTGAAAAAAAATATATAATATGAATGATGGTATCCTCTCATTAATAATATTTGTAGAATATGAATAACTAAGTAACTTATAGACAAACAGTTGTGAATAGAAGTAATCCTCAATATAAGTTATCTGAGGCCTTTTCTTGGCAAGTACTCCCTCTGATTTACAAAAAGAGGGATATTATGAATTAACTAATTAACTTCTAAACAAATTTCCTTAAATATAAGAAATTACCCTAGATAAAAGTGATATAAGGCCTTGCAAAAGTGGATATTCTCCCTCAATGGAATTGATTTGAGATATTGTTCATGGATTGAGTAACTTAAAAGAGATCTACTTTAGAATTGTGGGGATGATGAACTTAAATTCCACCTCAACATATGGAAGTCTTCAAGCCTATTCAATGAAGAGGCATGCCTTGGTAAGTGGTGGCACAGGTTTTCTTAGGAATTCATGCTGTGAAAAGGAAAAGTTCAGGAAAGTTGAAAGGCTATTCAGTGGATAATAATATTTTCAGATTGCTTTGAAGGATGCATTTCCTATTATATGCCTTAGTTTCTATAAAATATTGCTGACTTCGCTGCTAACTTTGCATTGGTATAGCCTGAGATGTTAGACTTTTATACAAATTGTAATGATGTGGAGATGGAAGATGTGAGAGCTTAGTGAGGGTGAGGCTTTTATATTTCAGTTTTTATACCAAGTGTTATTCAAGGGCATTAATGGTGGTGATATCACATAATTTACCTGGAAAGGCTATTGAGTGCAGAAAAATACCACTTAAGATAGCCTTTTTCAGTGAACTGCAGCCAAGATAAAATTCTACCCCCGGAGAAATGAAGAGGCTACTAATATGGAATGCTGATGCTATTTTGTGCTTAAACAGTGAAGAAACTATTGACAATCTGCTAATCTTCTGTCCTGTTTCTCAGGAGATATGGCATCCCTATCTTTTCTTTGGTTTTGTTGTTTTTGGGTTCATGCTGGTAGTAGCATTTGTATTATGCTGGCAGGGGAATCATTTGGATAAGGTAGCAAGATAGAAGGTCTGGAGAATGGTGCCTGGCTGTGTAAACTGGGGCATTTAGTTAGAAAGGGATAGGAATGTTTCAAAGGATAGAAACGTGTACCAAAGGGTCTCAGCCTTAATAATTGTGCTTTTGTCTTGTGAGTTGAGAGTTTCTTTATAGAGTCTTCTCTTGTAGTATTTTTATTCTTTTCCTTGGTTTTTGTTGTGCCTTGAAGCTTGCTTTATGTGCACTTCTGGAGTACCTGGTTTTGCTACCTTGGCAGATCTTTATGAATATATCTCATTAAGTAAAAAGATAAAGAAGAAAAGGACATGGACTTAGAAAAGGAATCCTTGTGGCGTTCAACTACAGTATTGTACCTGAAGAGAATTTACTTGGCTGTTAACACAGTGCAATTAAGTTGTCTGTCAGGCACATGTATATAATCATGAAAATCAAGCCTGACAGCTGGTGTAATCTTGTAAAATCTTCTGGAACTTTTTTTGTGGATTAATGGGAAAAATATGTCATATGATTCATGATGGGGCAAATTGTGCTTTTATTTATAGAGTTGTGATCTTCTTGTTCTTCTTCTTCTGAATAAATTCTTTTTTATATATATAAAAAATAATCTTGAACCTAAGATGGACTTCTGCAGTTGATTAATTTTAGACCTTTCCTTTTAAGAAAAATTCAGGCATGTTTTGTTTATTCGTTTTTAAACACTATAGTGCTGTATATGGACATGAAATGAAATTCAGTATATCTGAATTGCTTAAGAATGCCCTTGTCAAGCAAAATACTTTCTCTTTGGAAAGCAGATTTAAACTGCATATCATACCCAGTTTACTTCTATAATTTCTGATATTGTCATATATAATTCCTGCAGACTCAGTCATATTGATGTTTAATTTCCTTTAATGAAATTTTGCAGGTCTTAAGCAAGGATAATCCTCCTCGTAAAACATATGTATATAAATTGGATGTTCCAGTTGCTGCTCGGTGGATATCTTTGGCTGTTGCCCCATTTGAAATTCTTCCTGATAACCAAATTTGTCTCATATCACATATGTGTTTGCTGCCTAATCTGTCAAAGCTACGAAATACTGTGGAATTTTTCCATAGTGCATTCAGGTTTGACTTATGAGAACCGACATTTTCCTGATCCAGAATAGGTTGTCTATCTTAAAATTGTATAATAATTGAGTCTTTACCCTGTGAACAGCTGCTATAAGGATTATCTTTCTGTAGAATTCCCATTTGACTCATATAAGCAAGTTTTCATAGAGCCGGAGATGGCAGTTTCATCTTTAAGTTCGGGAGCCTCCATGAGTATATTTAGTTCTCAAGTTTTGTTTGATGAGAAGGTTATTGACCAGGTCAGATCATTATTTAAAGTCCTAGGTTTTCTTATGTTCTTTTGAGCTAGGTTCTTCATGGGTGAACATCCTAGTATTATTGTATCTAAAGTTAATGTTGGCATGTGGATGCATATGTAGCATGGATGGAATTGCTCACATAAGTAGCTCAGAAAATTTTATGTAAAGCATGTGCTGGGACGGAATTGTGCCTGTAATAACTAACATATAGTGTGAGAATATTCCATCAAATCACAAAAAGAATTACTTGGACAATTTTTTTGTTTGTACTTGTGATTCATATAGTCAGATCCAGACCACTTCTACTCAATTTTTTTGATATTTTAATAGTGTTTTTTTTTAAAAAAAAATTGTTTCAGATTCCTGTACTTGGTTAACATGTGGACCTTGCAGGATGTGGAAGGAAGTTACTATTCTTCAATTTGAATGAGTAAAGCAATATCATCAAATTTAGATGGTGTAGTTTTCTGCCCATTTCATGTGGATAGTGATCCTTCATTTTCAGCTGCATGAGGTTGTTTTTTAATGAGAGTTGAATTGGTCTGTTCTGTTGATGGATATGACTTCATAAATGGTGACAAACTAACATTTCTAATACTCTATAAAATAAGTGGAATAGGTTGTCTATCAGATATTGAAACTTTCTTTTTGATTCCTTCGTTTTCCTCTTCCATGCCAGTTTTCATGTCATTGAATGATTTATCAGTTGCTATTAGTGATTCTAAAAATAACTGTTTTTGCCTGATGGTATTTCATACATTGATTTTGGGGTGAAGTCTGGCTTTCTGTTCATGTTTATCTGTCCAAAAAAAGATTTCATTCACATGGGAGTTTTCTGCTGATGACTTCCCTGCTTTCTCCAGCTTAATGCTGAGCATTAGTATTTGTTGTGACAGACTATTGATACAAGGATAAAACTTGCATATGCCCTTGCAAGACAGTGGTTTGGTGTGTATATCACCCCTGAGGCACCAACTGATGGTAACTTAGTGGAGGATATTGATTTACTGCTTACTTGTTTTTGATTGTTTGATAAGCTTTATATTTTATTAAGTTTTGAAGAAAATCCGTTTCCTCCAACATAATTGCTGAATGCTTTTTTCAGAGTGGCTCTTGGATGGTCTTGCTGGGTTCTTGACTGATTTTTTTATTAAAAAACATTTGGGAAATAATGAGGCGCGGTATCGGAGATACAAGGTTTGTATTTCTTATTTGTGTTAGTCTGAGATGTAGGAATGAAGTAGTCACGTAATGGTAGGCTGTTACAAATCTTGCTTAAGTGCTTCACGGCTGTTGCTAAATGATTGTAGCATAACAGTTTTATCAGATACTTTTTGAGTGTTCATATTTGTCTTACATGATTGTAGCATAACAGTTTGTATTTCTTATTTGTGTTAATCTGAGATATAGGAATGAGTTAAGCAAGATTTATTAGTACTATTCAAAGCTGTTGCTAAATGGTTGTAGCATAACAGCTTTATTGGATACTTTTTCTGTGTTCACATTTGTCTTACATGATCTTTTGTTTAATCGTTGGATTTAAAGATTTTGATTTGAATTCTCAAGTATCATATGAGCTTTTAGAGTTTCTTTTTCCTTTATTCAGCTGATTATTATTATTTTTTTATTTCCCTAACTCATTAGAACATGTTAGGCACATGGAATCCATTTCTGGGGAGTTGGAACGGGAATGGGAATGGCAAGGCACTTGTCAGGAGGGAATGGTGATTCTAGTTTGGTATGGAACCAACATGGAATCAAATCATAACTGTGATAAGATGAGGATAAATGAGGAAAATACAACAAAAGTGTAATTCATCCTTACTTGTCAGGAGGGAATGGTGATTCTAGTTCTGGCGGGATCGCCCAAGAATGGGATAATCATTTTGAGTCTTTGGGGAATCATGATTCCCTAGAAATGGAGTCAGGAATGGGATCTCCATTCCTGCATACAAACTTTATACTTACTTTCAAGTTCTTGAGGAATTCTGCTCTTTATGCTTGAATTGTTTCGCATATTTAGCCATATAATTACTTAGTGGAGTTTCTTGGGTAACTGAATTAAGTAAGCTTTCTCCTTTTTTATTTGATCATTGTTCTTGTGCTTCAACTGTTACTTTTAAACTTTGTTCAGGTAATGTCATTCTTGGTAGAAGCTGCAGAGCATTATCTTTTGAGTTGAAAATGTGAAGTAGTTAAAATGGTCTTCACTTTTTGTGTATAATCATGTGTAAATCAATCTGCATTCTGCAGGCAAATTGTGCTGTTTGCAAAGCAGATAATAGTGGAGCTACAGCTTTGAGCTGTTCGGCTTCTTGTAAGGACTTATATGGAACACAGTGCATTGGTTTATATGGAAAAATAAGATCATGGAAGTCTGTAAGTGTTTTTTGGGAAAGAGACAGCAATATGTCAATACAGTTATGCTTTGAATTGCATCATTTATTTTTGGCTATACTTTGTTCAGGTGGCAGTTCTTCAGATGTTGGAAAAACAGATGGGTCCTGAATCTTTCCGTAAAGTAAGGGTCCTTGCACTTTCTATTCTTTCTCCTTCTGGCCTTTTGATACACTGAATATGGACATGTCTTGAATTTGTGGCTTCTGCTGCATCTGGTGATTATTTTCTTTGACATTTTTCCTAAGAAAATGTATTTTACCTGTATGTCCTGGATATAGGAATAACAATTATCTCGTTATCTTTCTAATGTTTTCCTGATAGTGGATTCATATGTTGGGGACTTGGGAGGTATATACATTGTGCTTGTTACGCCCTTTCTATCCTAGTCTGTTACACACCCCCCCCCCCCCCCCCCNCCCCCCCCCCCCTCTCTTCCCTTTCTCTCTAACATTTTTGTAGGAGGTGTTTTTCATAAAATTTCACAACTAAAAATTAATTGGTACACCATTGGATATATTTATTTTTTAAGGTATAATATATTTTAAAGTTATAAACTATTTGATTAGTTACTTATGATTGAATGTTCAATTTATATAAATTTTAGCATGCGTGATCACCACAATAATATTTCATAACTGTTAGATCAATAGAATTCACATTCTATAGCAAGTTATTAGATGGTGTAAGTGTGGAGAGGGCGTTGGTGGGGAATCCTTCTGTTGAGATTTGGTAATGCTGTTTCTATTCTCATATTTTCTTTCTTGCTCTTGATCTTTTCATTTGCTTTTAGTCATGAATATATATTTCCAGACACTTGTTCTTTGTTCTTCTCCCCTTCCTAATGGACTGGTATCATCATTCACCATTCGTGATGAATGATTATCTAGAGTGTGTCCTCAAAACAGAATGAGTCTGTGCTCAAATTGTGTTTTCCATTTTCGTTTCTTTTAATCTTTGTAAATGGGGAATGTTGATGACTAGAATTGTTATGCCAGTGGTAAACATCCATGTGCTGAGGGTATTGTTATAAAGAAATCACCTTTAATATCCTTTCTGCTGTCTAGCTACAAATTTTATATGACCTTGCATAAGACCTAGGATTCGTGTAAGTCATTGTGAGAGTTGGTTAAAAACCAACAGGATCTGTGCAAGCTCTGCTGGTAAAGGCTAATGCTTTCTGGAATTGGTGGAAACATATGATTTTACTTTTACCTCATGTAAAAATCAACTATTCGCAAGAATTTGATAGAGAATGCCTTTGAACCTTGCCTTAACACTACATTTCTATCAGAAAAACAGAAAATTGTTCATTTATTATGTCTTGATTCATTTGCTCTTCTGTTTTCTTTTACTCACGTATTTTATTAATGTACTATTTTAACCTAGTAGACATGTTTCTTAATTTTAAATTAAAAATATTTGGTTGTGGAATATCATATGGAAAACTTATAAATAGCATGGCTGGCTATTTGGTGCACCATTAGTATATCGGACTTGTCCATTAAGATATAATAGAGGTAACATAATGAGTTATTTGGAATCTGACATTTCATTAAATTGAACTTGAATGAACATTAGCTGTGCATTATTTTAAAGAATGTCATGAGAAGTGGTGTCAAATCATTTCAATCGATGACATGGAACAGTTGTGGAGTCTGGGGAATTTAGCTTTCTTCTTTTATCCCATTTTTTAATTTCATTTAGCTTATATAGTGGTACTCATAGAGATATTTATCTCTCCCTTGCATTTCACACCCCATTATCATTATCATCATCATTTCTTTTTCTTTTGTTTGTTTTTTCTCGATCTGCAGATTTTGCAGACAATAGTTTCTCGGGCTCAAGATAAAATGCGTTCCGTGAAAACTCTTAGTACTAAGGAGGTAATTTGCCTTGAAATTTCCTGAATAATGGAGGGCAGGTGTAAAATTAGAAATACATCCTTGTATTCTCACTAAATCTCGGAAGCTTTAGTGTAGTTGAATCTTCTGTGTGGTCTATCTTATTTGTTTTGTGTTTGATTAAGTTGAAAGATGGGTTTTCATTCTGACTGTTGGTTTTTTATTTATTGAATTTTTAATATGCAGTTTCGACATTTTGCGAATAAGGTTGGAAATCTTGAACGTCCATTTCTTAAAGAGTTCTTCCCTCGGTGGGTTGGTTCATGTGGATGTCCAGTTCTAAGGTGTAATATAAGGATGTTACTTGTTACTCTTCATTTCATGTTTGGAATGATTTCTGTTTTTTTTATGCTGATATGGTATCTTTTGCTCCTAAGGATGGGGTTTTCCTATAACAAAAGGAAGAATATGGTTGAATTGGCAGTTTTGCGGGGATGCACAGCATCTCAAAATTCAGATGCACCGGTTCTTGAGATTAATCCAGATAGTGAAAACCGTGATGGAGATACTGGATGGCCTGGGATGATGAGTATCAGGGTCTATGAACTTGATGGTATGTATGACCATCCAATTCTACCAATGGCTGTAGAAGCATGGCAACTATTGGAAATACAATGCCACTCAAAGCTTGCTGCTAGACGCATTCAGAAGCCTAAGAAAGGTTCAAAACTTGATGGCTCTGATGATAATGGTGATGTACCTGCCATGGATATGCGCTCCAGGTAGAACACTTTCCAATTTGCTTTGAGGACAGTTGTTGTCATTGACTTTCTGACATTTTCTTTTTTTCTTTCTCTGATATGGCAGTACTGAGTCCCCTTTATTATGGATCAGAGCAGATCCTGAAATGGAGTACCTTGCTGAGATTAATTTTAATCAGCCAGTACAGATGTGGGTAAGGATCGCATAGTGGTTGTAGCATCCCTTTGATTCTAATTGCTGAAATTTGTCATAGATTTGGTAGTGAGATGTACTCAAACTGTAGTCGGAAAAAGGTGCTAATAATTATGTCATGTTACTAATTATCAACCATTCTAAATTAGGAGGCAACATAGTGAACTACATAGAGTAAAATATAGTATTTTGATCATGTTTATAGTGTCTATCGGACGTGTTTGATTGTTACGCATATTCTTTGGTATTGGAGTATGTTTATTGATTGTATATGGTTGATATGCTTATTCAGATTAATCAATTAGAGAAAGACAAAGATGTTATAGCTCAGGCACAAGCAATTGCAACCCTAGAGGCATTGCCCCAGCTATCATTTTCTGTTGTGAATGCCCTAAACAATTTTCTCACAGACTCCAAGGTTTTATTCCTTTCCATAGTGTATAGCATTTCAAATAATTCCTTCTAAATTCTGTATCTCAAGTTTTTTTTTTTAATTGTTTTAATTCAAGGCTTTCTGGAGAGTTAGAATTGAAGCAGCATTTGCGTTGGCTAGTACAGCATCCGAGGTATTTAAATGTTTGGTTACCTTATTCCCTGCGACTTTATGAACTATAATCGATTATTAAATATCTGTTAAAGCTACAAATAGGGTGTTTATGAAATAGGGGCATCCTTGATTCAATAGAATGATTTACCAGAGCTGTTTTTATTGTAATCAACTAATTTAAGTTCTTTAATACACAATTTTTTTTCAATAACGTCATATAAGGAATCTGATTTTCAAATTCATTTAGGATGAGTGAACTCCTTTGGTGGAAAATATAGAATTACTGTTGGATGAGTCATAAATGTCCAACGATGTACTTAATTGAACTTTGAACCTGGAAGATAGTTAACCTTTGTGCTACCTACTATAAATGTTTAGACAAACACTGTGTACTATAAATATAAACGACTGTTGACAAGAAAATGCTGATGATTGGTTCTTTTTTATTTTCACTTGACAGCAAATAAATTTCATTTCATTGTCTGGCAGGAAACTGATTGGGCTGGTCTACTCCATTTGGTTAAATTTTATAAGAGTCGAAGGTTTGATCCTGATATTGGACTCCCAAAGTAAGACTGCGGAGACTATTGTTTCAAATTCTCTCTGTTAACTTCAACAATATGAAGTGACAATCTTTAATTGTCTGCTACTCTTGCCAGGCCAAATGACTTTCATGATTTTCCTGAGTATTTTGTTCTTGAGGTAATGCAAGGAGGTAGGATGTGTAATGTCACGTCTTATGTGATGTAACTGAATATGATGTTGTGCTTTCACTTGTTCTTGAAAGTTTTTCGTTTGTTGGTAGTCTATCATATTTAGTTCCAAGGTTTTTTCCCTGTTCAGATTCCTTTTTTCTCTTGAATTACTTATATGTAAGTGATATCTTATCTATCTGCTTTTAATTTGTATTCTATTGATGTCTATTAAAAAATAGGATTGGGTATAACACTGTTTCCTGGTTAGATCTTCATAATTATCATGTACATGCCAATGTCTTGAAATGAATATCAACAGCAGTGAAAGGTACACACTGCTGGCAGCAGGCTAGGCTGTATGTATCAAGTAGATTGTAGATATTTTTTACTTATACAGAATGGAAAACTTTGCTGTTTAGTGAGGCCTGAAGAATTTTTTTGGCCTGGATTAGTATGGTCTTTCTTGGTTTTGCTATGTGGTATTGGTTGGTTTTTGTTTGGGTATTTTTGAGTTTTGAGGTTATTGGCTGTGTTGTTTGTGTAGTTAGTTACCGCATCCAATTGGGATGTTGAACTTGAATTTAATAATATCTAGATATTAATTATCAGTGTACCTTGAAAAACACATGAACAGACTTGCAGCTTTTCTTTTGAGAATGGGAGGTAGAAAACCATCCACGACAATGCAAAGTTGAAAGTTCAAACATGTAATAAAGTTCATCACAAAGTAATCAACAAATCAAAATTTTGCAAACAACACAACTGCCCAAGTTCCATAGTTTTGTCATTCGCTCCTTTGCCACATCACATAATACAAATCATGTAGATTAGAACTGATAATTAGCTCCTCCATATGAAAACAAGCACTAAATTCTAAAAAGTGGCCTCCAATCCATAATGAGAGGTTGATTGGTGGGAAATTCAGGGAGGGAGTGTTGACAATCACAAACTTAATGAGAGTCTGAAGTCTGAAAAGTTAGAATAAAGTGAAAACTACCAAATCACTTGAATTGGTTCAGAGCTGAGGGATTATTGAACGTTTTCTTGTTTAAAATTCACTTACATCCATGACCTTTGTGCATCCTGTGAATATCCTTTCTGATGTTTGTTTGTGTTCCAAAACGGCATGGTGTTAAACCTATTATCATATCTAATCTTACATAACTTCATTTATTGTTTCAGGCCATTCCACATGCTGTAGCTACAGTCAGAGCTGCTGACAAGAAAAGCCCAAGAGAGGCTGTTGAATTTGTTTTACAGCTACTGAAGGTTATTGTTTACTTTACTTTCTCCTACTTGCATCAATATGAACATTAAAATGATAACTTCGACAATGACATCAACAATGGCAAACCCCAAGATGAAATAGATCAATTATAAGAGTACATATTCCTGATCCTCTTAGTTTGTATTCCTTTTCTCTTAACTGTTCTTTATATAATTTGTATTAAAAAAAATGTTATGTTGTCTTATATTATTGTACACTCCCATGGCTTTGTTTGCAGTGCCAACATTATGGCTTTGAACGTAAAAATGCTTTTGGAATGGATTAGATTTTAATACCTATTTTAGGTGGAAGCACGGTTTAGGTTCCATGATGTGTTAGTTTGGCCGTGAGATTGCTATTATTTGAAAGTTTGCCTCTTGTTTTTGGTTATATAGAAGTCCCATCATTTGCTTTGTGGCTCATGGCATTTTTATCCTTCTATTTTTGGCAGTACAATGATAACAATGGGAATCCTTATTCAGATGTTTTCTGGCTTGCTGCATTAGTCCAGTCAGTCGGCGAACTTGAGTTTGGGCAACAGGTTCATGGAAATTATTATTATTGCTGATTCTCATGATTACACACATATTTAACCAACTGTTGCAAATATCTTCTATGATAATGTACTTTTCTCAGTTAACCATTGCTTTTTTTTTTTATCTTTTTTTTTTAAAAAAAAAGAAAATATTATTATTGTTTTACTCGTATTTGGGTTTCACCTTTTGTGGTTATAATTGATAGAAGTACCATCTTTGCTTGGAGTATTTACATTGTGTTAATTATAAGCTATGACACTCTTTTTTATAAAAAAAATATAATAAAAAAATTATAAGGTATATACTAGTTTGTTCTTCTATCTGTCTGTTGTCTTACTAGTGGATGAACTTCTTAAGTACCTGAATAAATCAAGTGGGATTATGAGACCCATTCCTTGAACTGTCATGTGAAAGTTGTTTGAAATTATTACTTGGCCTAAATATTTTTGTTCATTTTCTGGTATATTGAATATTTGAACAATTACTATAGATAATCAGGTATTGTTGTTATGGTCTGTGCTTTTTTTTATCTGAATCTTCATAAATATTAGTTGACTTGATCTTAGAATTGTCAACAATAATACGATTCTTTCTGACTCTAACTCTTATGGCAGAGTATTCTTCTTTTATCATCACTACTCAAGCGCATTGACCGGCTTTTACAATTTGACAGGTGAATTAACACATTCCAAACTAAGTGCAGTGGATTTTATCTAATTTACTTGTGGTTTGATTTTATGTACCTGGAAATGGCTTGTAGCAGGCTCATGCCAAGCTTCAATGGAATTTTGACAATCAGTTGTATCCGAACCTTGACTCAGATTGCACTAAAGCTTTCAGGGTTCATTCCTCTTGTAAGTGTTTTTCCATTCTGCATCAAACTTTTTTTTAAGGTTTAAATGATCGTATATAATGCTTGAGATTTATCACAGGATCGTGTCTATGAACTTGTAAAACCTTTTCGGGACTTAAAGACAATGTGGCAAGTTCGAATCGAAGCAAGCCAAGCACTTCTTGATCTTGAATTCCACTGCAAGGGCATTGATGCGGCATTGTTGTTATTTGTCAAATATGTGGAGGAGGAGCCTTCCTTAAGAGGTTCCACATCCTTTCTCTTTAGAGAGAATCTATCATCTTCGAGAACTCCTTTTGCCGTGTTCCTGAATGGTTTTCCTTTCGTTTTTATCGTATTCTCCCATTAATTAAAAGTAGGCAAATTTGCATTCCTTAATTGCAGGGCAGGTAAAATTAAGCATTCATGTTATGCGATTATGTCAGATGAGAGGTGTATTGAACTCCAATAATGAGATTACAAGCCAAACTCTTGTGGCTTTGCTACATTTACTAGAAGGCCGAATAGCATTCAATAATGTCTTTCTCCGTCATCACTTGTTCTGCATGTTACAAACTCTTGCAGGAAGGTGAGCGTATGCCTATTATATGAAGAATTATGTGCTTGATGTTGCTTATCTAGTTAATCTGTGATATGCATATTGCTTGTATTGGCTTAAAATTAGAGATTATAAGTTTTTTTTTTGTTTAATTCCCTGCTTAAATCATTTCATATTTGTAAAAATATTCAAAAAAAGAAAAGAATTTTACTGGGAAGGGAAATGTTTTTTCCCTCTATTATTTTAAATTCTTGGAGTACCTCCCAGTTTATCCACTTTTTTACTGCTATATACTTGGTCCATTTATGTAATCAATTGAGTTTCAGTAGAATTTGAATGTTCTGAAAATTCAGAGATTTAAATAATTTGATATATTATCTGGAGTTTCTTTCTTTTGATTTTTTTTTGGAAGAGAAAAAAAAAAAGGAAAATAATTATTATGAATTTATCTGTGCTTTTGTCTTCAGACCACCAACTTTACATGGGGTACCCAGAGAAAACAGAATGTTGCATATGAGTCTTGCAGAAGCTTGCAATTATCAGAGAAACATTATTGTTATTGATTCAGAAAGTAAACCTCTGGAACTGCCTAGCGCTACCCAAAACCTTGCCCAGGATTTGGCTTTGACAGAGGGTCCAAAGGAAGAAGCACTTGCTGAAGCTTCTAAGGACAAAGCTCATGAAACTCCTAAAGAAGCACCTGTTGAAGCTCCCGAAGAAGCTCCAGAAGTCCACAAAGAAGTACATATGGAACCTCCCAGAGAAGCACCAATGGAAGCTTTGAATGAAGTTCCCAAGGAAGCTGATACAGTATCCAATGGGCATGAACGGAAGATGCCAGTTGTTAAGATCAGGGTCAAACAATCTTCTGCTACCAGTAGGGCTGATACTGATAATCAAATGGTTGAAAGGTCTTTAGGTGGGCGTCATGAAATTGATCATGGAGCTAGCAGTTCGGTTTCTGTGGATGCGCCCCAGAGGAATTTTGCAGAGACTGTGAGCATCAGTAATCACAATATTGAGGAAGTTAATTCTTGGCATGATCGCGGTTCTCGCATGACTGCCAGTATTGGTAGTGCAAAATTTTTGAGCGATGGTGATGAACTGGTCAAAGAACTTCAATGCACTGCTGATTCAAGTGTAGTTTATTCACAACCTCGGGCTGAAGATCCATCATCTTCTAGCATTATTCAGGATAACAATATAGATGCTGATGCACGACGATATGTCAGCCTCCGAACCCTTTCACTTGCAAGACCTGATCTTGATGGTGATTCATTGGCTAGAGATGTTTCTGTGCATGGGAAAGAAAAGAAAAAAGACAAGGAAAAGAAACGGAAACGTGAAGACCATAAAGGGCACCAAGATGACCCAGAATATTTGGAGCGAAAACGCTTGAAGAAAGAGAAAAAGCGCAAAGAAAAAGAGATGGCAAAACTGCGAATTGAAGAAGCAAAAAGATCTTCTGTAGACTTGTCAAGTAAGAAAGAGGAACCTGGAATGGACAGTGCAACACCAGAACTAAAAGCAATTGAACCCAGTGGATCTAAAGTAGTAATCAGAGGGGTTGATACCAAACCCGAGGCATCAGAAGGTACTTCTGCTCCACCTAAATTTAGAATTAAAATTAAAAACCGAATGCTCAGTAAGTCATAGATAATACAATTTGCCCTTTTCTGAGATGTTGGAATGAAAATCAAAATGCCCTTTTTATTTTTTTGGGGTTATTATTTTCTAATATCCGGCAGAGTAGGAATAGACTATTGAGGTACTGCTTCGAATTATTGGTTCATTGAGCTTTACTTGGTGAGAGTTTATATGATTGCAAATCACAATTATATAGTATTTGAACAGTAATTTACTGTTAGATCTAGCTATTCCAGTGCGTCATAATGGTTTTGTAACTTGAGGTAGTTCGACTAGATTGCTTAGGCTTCAGTTGTAAATTTGTAATTTTGGCTTCAGCTGTATATTTGTAATTTTGTTGTGTAATGTATTCTCTCAGATTATTGCCAGTGCTTGAATGATGTAGCTCCTAGTGATTTGTTGTTATCCGTTGAGGTCCAATGCTATTTGTTTCATTGTCCCGAGACTTGCTACTTCCGTTATTAATTTACTATGACAACTGCCATGGATGTCTACTCAGATGATTGATCATGCTCCGAGTTTGGTGTTTATGCCCATGCCCGCAAAAGTGGTCTCCCTGTAGTTTTATAGCGGGTTGCGGGTAAAGTGCCAACAGATACCTACGCCAAAAGACAAAAAAAAAAAAAAAAAAACTAGTTCAGACTCGCTATATGATCAAGCCTAGTACTGTTCATTGAAATGTAGTTGGCTTTAGTGTCATAAAACAAAACCAAATTGATTGTTTTGAGTGCACTATTTAAACTGGATGCTTGTTAGGGAGGTCTTAGAGTATAAATTTTACGGGAATCGGATGAGTGAATTATGGGCGACGATAAGCTCCATTTATTAAAAAAAAAAGCACCAAATTGACTAGGATTTCGTGTTTTGATTTCCTAGAATTCATGCCAAAATTAAATTCGGCTCAATCTGCAAATGGGGAGTTAATTTCTTCCTTTGTAAAATGTAGATAAATTCTCTATCTCCCCACATTTTCGTAAAGAATATGAGTAAAATTCGAAAGGAAACAGCGAGTTCCAAGGGCTCTCTTTGACACAATCAAGCAATAGAATGACATTCCCGCGCAGAAGGTAGAAATTACCTGTTCTAATCTTGCTCTCGAAAGGAGCTATATTTCTTCTAAATAGAAATCATGATATCTCGAAGATTGTGATCTAGTAGCTAACCTAGCTTTTTACCAAGTTGAAGAGGAAAGATCGTTGTTAATGCTTTATGAAGCTAGCAGCTGGCTGCTGCTTATCATGTGTAAGTTCAGTCTGGAAGATCGTATCAGGGTGCTTTCTTTTTTCCCTCTTATCTAAGGAGATTAAAGTCTGATTTTTCTCGGCAACTTTCTGTGCATGACAATGATGGCTAACTACTCCTGAATCATGATCGACACTGTTTAAGATCTTTCTCATGTTTATTGTTTATTATTTAATCCTTTTCTGTTCCGTCTCTCTGAAAAAGAAGCTTAACCATGAGTTCTTTATCTGCCGACGTACAGCGCCTCGTGTTAAAGAACTATTCTCTTGCTCCTTAAACTTAGCAGATAGGGTGTAATAACAACCATTGCCAAGACCCAAGAGCTGTCTAAACTTAGCCGCTAGTCTGTGATGTCCTTGCTATGATCGGGATCTTTCCGCACACAATTTTGGTCTACGCTGTGATCCAACGGTCTAAAACGACATTGGAATGGGGCCCATAACATTTTCATCCTCTGCATGAGAGATGAAATTTACGGTGTAAATGATTAGTTTTAAATGCTAAAATTTTGATTTGGCTCAATCATAATTTACGGTGTAACTGCGTAAGCCATCTCTAACACCATCTGTACTTTTAAGAATTTCTCCATAAATATGAAGGGGTATAGCAATATAGCTCACACCGAGTGGAGTTTTGGACAGATCAATCCTTATTTTTGGGTTCAATTAAAAATTCTGTAAACTAGAGCAATATACTATGAGTTGAAGTGTTAAACTTTCCAATAATGATACAAATCGAGTTTAAATGAATCTAAAAGTTTTTACTATTCCACATAAATTTTTATTCTTGTCATGTATCCCATAATAGAGAATTAATTGTCTTGACTCAACTCGTAAGAATTAGTTTAATTAATAAGATTGAGCTTCATTGATAAAAAAAAGCTTTTGGTTTAAATTTTATTAGTAATTTTTTATTGGTACACATCTAATTATAATAAACTCTTACTAGTGATAATTTATTGATAGGCATCTAATTGTAGTGTGTCATCCCTTAGATGATTTATTCTATGTCATTTGATTTTATGAGAGTTTCACATTGAACCAAATTATAAGAATTAATTCTATCTAGAACTCCATTTGGAAGGGAAGTGAATAGCTAGTTTGCTATCCTTGAAATCTTTCCTCTCTTTTCTATGAGAATAGTATTACTCTGACATTTTTATTTTTTTTTAGATTACTTTTGTATTTGCACAATTGCATGTATTATATTTAACAAAAATTTTGCACAGACTCACTTAAATTATTTTTTAGTCCAATCTTATCAATGCACTCATTCAACATAAAAATAATGTAAGAAAATTATCACTTGTTCTACAAGATTATTAGAATAACATTAAACTAAGCAACATAGTTTAACGTCTCACCCATTCCGTAAGAGGGAGGATCAAACCCAAAGATGCTGATTAATTGGCTGGGTTTAGATTTCGAAGTACCTGGAAAAGGACCAAACGGGAAACGACACAAATTTTGGCCGTACTAAAATAAATGTCATATAGTGAAAAAAAGGTTAAAAAGATAAAAAGACTCATGGGCAGGGAATCTGGGCGGCTAAATCAGTTAAATATATAGTACCGTTATAGCATTACTGAGCTTATATGCTTAAAAAGAAGTTTTGAAAAGTATTGAACTATGATGGTTGAGCCTCTTAACTCAGATGACAGGGACATAAGCTACAATGTTCAGCACAAAAAGCATGAACATAAGATTTAACCACAACAGTCACTGAGATAGAGTGTCTTCAGCCACACAGATATACCAATAATGTGCCAAGATGCGAAAATAGCAGGTATATTTACTGGGAAAAAAAAAAAACGGAAAATGATTGTTTGCCATATCCAATTCCTTTTCAGTTTAAGTTGCATCTCCAACATGATAGATTCTCTTACTAAATTTCTGCAGATTAATAACAGATTCTCTTCTCTTAGACATAGGGTCTGTTTTTGAATTCTTCTGTGCTGTATTTGATGGAAAGCATTTTCATATAGAAGTGATTGTGACCACCTACATATTACCTATTCCAAAGAAGCAAAGCCTTTCTAGGCTTTCTCACGTTACAAGATCTTAGAGAGCCTTTCCAGGCCAATGCACGGTGTGAACTTTTACCTATATATTCTGCATTTGATTTCTAAGGAGACATACAGAAAGGACGGCAGGGCACTAGCTAGAGAATGGAGGAGATGAGATTGTTGACTTCAAACAGGCCCCCATATATATATATATAGCCAAGTGAATATAATATGAGTTACTATACAAGAAATTATACTTGCAAATTAATTAAGTGTAGGGAGTGTTGACATAAAAAAATAATGAGTTATAGTTTAAGTAATTAAGTCAAATTAAATTGTGCTTATACTTTTTCTTCCCATATTTTGTCGCTTAAATTTCATGTTCCCTAAATTAGTTGAATAAAAAAAATACAATTATAGCACGGAGTAAAAAATGCAATTGTCTTTTTTTTTTTTTTTTTTTTTTGCCTTGAAATGCAAATTATGATTTTTGTATACAGTCAAGCAAGAGTTTGGTCAATGGGAACAGCTGAAGGCAATGTAGAAGAGTAGACTCGTAGCACCTCTGCACGTAGTTAAAGCTCGCAATTAAAACTGTTTGTCTTCTATCGTAAGCAGATGAGATAAAGCAGAAAAGAAGGCATCACGCATAGCAAGGTAACTACTATACAGTGAAGCCAACAAATATCTCACAATCAATTTTTAATGTTATTGGTATCTGCATAAGAAAGGTGAAGGTCTCTCAACTCAACAAAACCCTACTGCCACATATATATATATATATATATATATATAGCTCTGTAGCTTTTCAGTGCTATGATTGTTTGTAGCTGTTTCTGTATCTTTCATTCACAGATTTGTTCCTTCATTTTCCGTTAGTTTCGTCCTTTATCTTCGGAAGCTTACTGTCCAAACAGTTACCTGCAATTAATTATATAACCATTTTAAAATCATTTATTTCCCTGTGTCGCCCTATCCAATTAATATATTATTATTAATCTTCATACTCCATTCCTTGGTTACACGTCCCCAACAGCAGTGCTCCACCGTTTCCTCTGTCTCTGAGTTCTCAATCTTCTTTGGACACGAACCGGTGCAGAAAACCAGAACCCAGGAAATTCCAAAGCCTCTTCAGTCTCAGGTCAGTTCACAACATTCTCTCACTCACTTTGATGTATATATACATGAAGAAAATTGGCCTTGAAAAGCCTGCGTGATAGCTGTGGTAATTATTGTCTTCCAATTAATTATAATTCATTTGCAAAGAAAGAAGTGGTGTATGATCAAAAAAATAAAAAATGCTCATTATTGCACTACGGTTACATCCTTCTCAGAGTGGTAAAAGTTTTAGTTCTCTGGGGTTGATAACAAAAAGTTCTTGGAAGTAACATTGGCCAATTTTCTTCTTTCTAACTTTCTGGGTTTCCTGGGTTCTGCTACTTTCTTTGAATATATACTTATAATCGTATTAAAAGGGATGAAAAGAGCTTAACCTTTGATAAGAGTGCCATTAATATCAGCATTTAGCAGAGAGAGAGATTGATTTAGTAGAAGTTGCTGCAATTAAATTCTCACTTGAGATGGGAACCTTTGCTAGTATAGTATGGGATAGAAGATAGTGCTATTAAGTGTGTAACTATAGTAAGAGATAATATGATACTGTAATCCAAAATTAAAGAGATAACTAGTTGCAAGCCGTGAAGTGTGAAGAGAGTTAAGAGAAACAGAAAAAAAAAAAAANAGAGAAAAAAAAAAAAAAAAAAATAATGAGTACAATAATTATAAATAGTCTTACTCATAAAAAAATATTTTCTTTTAAGTCTATACAATAATATGTTAAGAATGACTTTTATTTCCCCTTTCTAAGGAATGTTTTGGATAATGCGTAATTTCTAGTAAACCAAAACTTAAGTGTGCTTAATTTGTTGTTGTTTTTATTATTTTTTTTCCCGCTTAAAGTGTGTGTGTGTGTGTTTTTTTTTTTGGCTAGTGAAAAATAGCACCAATGAAAGTGTGCTTAATTTGGATTTCGCTTATTACCCTTACGAGGTGTAGCCATTTGGGCCTATAGATAGAGGAATAGATGAACTTTCTGTAGAGGGCCCAATTACTTTATGGATATATACTCTATGGGCCTCAATTATAAAACTGAAAACTCTTCAACACAAAGTCACAAATATTCAGGCCTAAAGTCAGCTAGGCCCATTTACGTTCACCCATTGGGCTCATCCTATGAATTCCTAACTTTTGATAGTATAGTCATTTTCATAGCAATAAAAAAAAAAAAAAAAGTA
>QAOA01004745.1:0-15548 GCA_003255065.1 Cercis canadensis
TTGGTATAATAGCACAGGTTGTCGGTTGAAAGTGATAATGCAGATAGAATATTTGATCAAGATAGAATTAGCTCAAAACCATGCATAATCAAAATTTTAGCAATAAGCTTAAGTCATAACTAGTTAACTGAACATAAAACTAGTTTATGCAGCATATAGTAGAAAATAAAGAGAGTATGGAGAAGTGATTTAGCCTAATGTTTTTATAGTGGTTCGGTCAAACAATGCCTACGTCCACTTTTTCAAGGCTAGAGTTTCACTAGCAGTCAAGGTTATTTATCCAAGCTTTCTGCAATCTCTGGTTTTATAGGAGCTAACCAAAAACTCACTCAAACTAATTTTTACAAAAAGCTCACTAGTAACTCTCTAAGCTAGTTTTACAAAGAGCTCACCAGTAACTCTTTTCACCGGTTTCTTAAGAGCTAACCATAAACTCTCTCCCTCTAACAAAGAAAGCAAAAGTCACCTCAGATTTCTCACAGGAAATCTGTTACAATAATCCCAAAGGACTTTGCCTGAAAGATAACAAATCTCACAAGAAATTTAACAAGAAGTCACATAGTTTGAAGAAGAGAATAAAACTGGTTGTACGACATAATGTGATTCTTGCTTGATGGCTTCTCTTCTTGATTTTCCAAACCTTGGGTTATCGATTTTATAGGAGTCTAGAGGAAGAAGATGACTATTTGAATTGAAGACAAACTCCTCAATTTGTGGCTGTCAATTTGTGCTATTTTAGGAGTCATTTTATTCATCATTGATTTCTTTCCTAATATAGCTCATTCTTTGAAAAACTTCCTTTTTATATTCTTAACATCTCTTTTATGATTTGATTGCTTCAAAAGTCCAATCATTTGATTGATTTGTCATTTATTTTTTGAATATTCTTGAACTTCAAAAATATCTTCAAATCTTTATTGCCACATCAACATAGATGATCTTCTCAGAGAAACAAGTTTCACACAAGAACTAGTTCTTGCTGAGGCAAAAACTCATTCTTCTTCTTGACCTAAGTTGATCACTAACCTATTATTAATAAAACACTTAAACAACTATATTAGGGTTCGTGATAAGTAAGGTTGTTTGTTATCATCAAAACTAGGATCAAAGAACCGTAGGACCAACATAAAGTACTTATGAGTTGATGTTAGAATGTGAGAATGTGGACATGTGATTTGCCATTTGTTATATTTCCACTACCATACAGTCTTTTGTATTACACTTGTGTATGTCATCGAACATGAGCTTTATGCTTTACTTATTCACCACATAAAAATATTGCTTTGTTTATATGTGTTCATTTTCGGTTCTGTTAGTCCACATTAGCAGCACTCGTTCTTTTATTTTTAACTGAAGTTACAAAGCTCCAAATTAAGTGATTTTTGTCTTGTTAGAACCGGAAGATGTGTACTTCTCTTGTGTAAAATTTTAGAATCAATTTTTTTTTCATCTTTTCCCATTTTATATTTAAAGTTTGCCATTTTTTTTTACATTGTCGGTTTTGTCAATCCTCTCTGTCAACACTTGGTCTTTTATTCCTAGCTGTAGCTATAGAGCTCCAAATTAAATGATTTTTGTCTTCTTAGAACTGGGAGAGCTGTGCCTATTTTTTGTAAAAAAATTAGGATAAATTCTATTTCCTGTATTCCCAATTTTCATCCAAAGTGGAACTAATTTGCACTTTATGAGTTTTTTAGGCACTGTTTGCATTGGTTTTGAGACTACTTTTGGGTTATATCTCATATTATTTGGAGCCATTTTGCTTGGCTATCTTGGTGAATTTTTAGAACTGTTTCGTTTAACTTGTACTCTTATGTTTTTATGAGCCATTTTTGAATGTAATTGATGCTGGTTATGAGTGTGAGCAAGTTAGAGGATCTGGCCCGAGAAGACTAAGCCACAAGCTTGGAGCAAGAAGATCATTTTTTTTTTCTCTTTACTTTTTCATGTTGGATGCAACTTAAAAATATTTGCTCCCCCAACATGCTTGGAACATGTGTTGCAATAGATATCTAATTCAATCTCTCAAACAAGGGAGAGAGCTCCCTCATTCGATTCATTTTCCTCCAAAAAATAACTCTCAAACACACACTAGTAAACATTTTCAATGTGTTATAATAGAAAAAAAAAAAAAAAAACACATATAGCATGAGATATAGGTAGATGTAACATTGAGATTGAGATACAACAATTGTTTAAAACTCTAAAATATCATAGGTCTTGGATACATTTAATTAAAGAAACAAACTTGAACTCATGCGACCTATATTTTGACAATGTATGATATTGTACATATTACACTGTCCTTATATAGAAACATAAGGTTTTTTGTTTGTTTGTTTGTTTACATTAAAAAGTTATGAATATATATGACATGTATCAATCATAACAGAAAATATGTTAAGAAAATAATATTATAATGTGTGCTTGTACTAATCTCATTAAAATAAGTAAAATTCTCATTTCTTTTTTTAAAAAAAACAATTCAAGCATAAAAATAAAGTTACTAGTAAGTTTTATTTGTACAATAAAATAATAAAACTTTATACCGCAAACTTTAGCCCAAGTGGTAGCTAGCCGATGCCATTAGGTATGTTGTGAACTTACCCGTCATGGGATCTAATTCCCGCTCGACTCTTTTGTGGTTTNCCCTTCTATAGAACAGTGCTCTCCCTTGTTACCTGAAAAGAAAAATTGAAAGAAAAAAATAATGTGGTAAAAATGATTTTTTTCTCTTTTATTTGAATTTGAATTTTTTAACAAAGTAAAATGTGCTTAATTGATTATGTTTCTGGTATGGAATGTTCTTAATTAATCCATTATCTTTTTTTTTTTCTTTATTTTGCTAATGTTAATTACTTCACTCAATTTTTTTTTTTTTTAATAAAAGTTCTTAATTGATTGGGCTATGGACAAAACTTGATGAAACCCAAACCAAAAAAATACACCGATCGTGGGCGAAAGGAAGAAGTTGGGCTTTACCGTGGTATCAACCCCACTCAATTCGACATGGATCTTTTTTAGCTATTGTGGAAATTCCATTCCCACCATATGCACATTCACTTCAATTCTTACATTGCAACAACACAATAGATTGAACATTGAAGTCCTCTTTCAAATTCAAGGAACAAAATTTTGTTTTAAAATACCGTTTCCTTCACTTAAAAAATAAAAATATTTCAAAAATGTTTTGAAAATTTTGTAAAAACAGAAGATTTTTGAGGAATATAACATGATATATCAAGAACAATATAACATCATACATAAAACTTTTACCACATAAAATTACTTCAATAAGACAAATATCATATGTTTTGTTATTAAAAACTAATTTTTCCTAGTAAAAAAATCTTAAAGAACAAAATATAACGACAAGAAACTTGCACATTGAATTTAAAAAAGTTCAGGTTACAAGTGGATAGTTGGGGCTTAGACACTTGCCAAGTTGCTACACCTCGTGGCAAGAACAAGGGAGTGTAGGTCCCACAAAAATAGGAGTGTGGCCTAGCGCGTGAATTAAAAAGAGCGTGAGATTGATAATGTCTTTGTTTGAATCGTATTTTTGCTGTTGCCTACTACTCCGGCCACTGAGAAAAAAAAAAAATACAATGACAGAATACCATCCAGCCTACCAGTGCTAACCATCCACCCTTGAGTCCTTGACCCAAAACCTTGCTTCGTTAGAGTTCAGACATTGGAGACTAAGGCCAGGCCACCTACAGGGTCCTTCATGTAAGAACTACCATTACTCTGTTTCAATTTTCATTGCTGTGTGTTCTACAACTTTGGCTTTTCTTGTTGGTTCGTTTCTTTTCTCCATTCTTTCTCTGAGTGTACTAAGATTTTTTCAACAAAATCTGAACTTTTTTTCTTTTGCTGGAGTTTACGGTTCGATGTGATTCTTGGTTCGTTCTGGGTGACCTTTTTCCCTGAGTTCCAATTTGGTTGTGATTCCTGATTTACCCTGAAACAGAGCGAAATTTCTTCATTTCGGTCGAAATTCCTCGACACCTTAAGATTTCGATCGAATCAGTGAAATTTCCTTATTGGATAGGTGTTTCGTGTCGGTCTCTCACGAAACCGAAATATTTCGTGTGTTTCGGACGAAACGAAACGAAACGAAATTTAGTTCCTTGCTCAAAATTTTCTATTTTGTCTCTCATTCCTCGGAATTGGATTTCTTTCAGGTTTGTTTGCTTCTCTACTTCGGTTAATTTTCTGCTTTCTTTTTCTGGTGGTGCTCTGTGTCTGGAATTTCTGGATATGTATCCAGCCATTTCTGAAGTATCGTTGCATCTCTGAAAATTAGGGGAAAGCTGACATTTTGGGACTAGAATGTTACTTTGGAGGTTAAATAATTGCGACCCTCGATTTTGTTCCTCACCATTTCTTCAATGCATCGTTCGAAACTTGTCTCTCTGGTCTATGAAGAAGGACCCAGAACTTGAATCGGCTCTTTCTCGGAATCGACGGTGGATAGTTAATAATCAAATCAGGAACATTGTCCTTCGGTATCCCAACCAAGAAATACCATTGAAAGTCCTNTTAAATAATTGCGACCCTCGATTTTGTTCCTCACCATTGCTTCAATGCATTGTTCGAAACTTGTCTCTCTGGTCTATGAAGAAGGACCCAGAACTTGAATCGGCTCTTTCTCGGAATCGACGGTGGATAGTTAATAATCAAATCAGGAACATTGTCCTTCGGTATCCCAACCAAGAAATACCATTGAAAGTCCTTCAGAAGAAGTTTAAGACCCTTGATCTCCAAGGGAATGCTCTCAATTGGGTCAAAAAGTATCCTTGCTGCTTTGAAGTTCATCTTCATGGCGACGAGTACCATTGCCGGCTAACCAAGAGGATGATGCATTTGGTTGAAGAAGAGGAATCTGTTAAAGATATGCAGGAGCCTGTGTTTGTTAGGAGGTTGGTCAAGTTGTTGATGATGAGTGTAAATAAAAGGCTCAATGTTGTGAAAATTAATGAGCTAAAGAGGAATTTTGGTTTCCCTGATGATTATTTGATCAGAATTGTGCCAAAGTATCCTAATTTGTTTCGGATTGTTAATTATAGTGGAAGAAGGAGCGCAATGGAAATAGAATTGGTATCTTGGGACCCTAATTTGGCTATATCAGCAGTTGAAGAATCTGCTAGCAAGGAGGGAACTCAGCCATATTTTTCATGCTCATTACCTTCTACTTGGGTGAAATCATGGGAAAGATTTCGTGAATTTAATTCGAGTCCTTATATTTCGCCTTATTCAGATCAAAGGGGTTTGGTGGAAGGATCAAAGGAGATGGAGAAGAGGACAGTAGCTTTGCTACATGAATTGTTGTCTTTGACTCTGTGGAAGAAAGCCTCAATTGTTAAGTTGGGTCATTTTAAGAGGGAGTTTGTTTTACCGGATAAGTTGAATATTATGTTGCTCAAGCATCCTGGCATATTCTATGTTTCAAATAAGTATCAGATTTATACTGTTCTTCTTAGAGAAGAATATAATGGCTCAGAACTCATTGACAAAGATCCTCTGGTGGTTGTCAAGGACAAATTTGGGGAACTGATGCAGGAGGGACTTCATGAATATAATGAAAGGCGCCGCTTTGTGAATTTGGAGAAGAGGAGAAAGAAAGGTTTTCTTTCGAATAGGGCAGATAAAATAATAAAGGACAAAAGCCTTGAAATGTCTGACTCAGAATATCATGGAGATAACCTGGGAGGCTTGCTTGACCCAGAAGAAAGAAAACGTTTTTATAAAGTTCTTTTTGATGATGATGCTCCATGAAATTCTACCTAGGTACTTAAATTATAAATTTGATTCATAGAATTCCTATCCTGTTTCTTTCTAGATTTCAGTACCAATTTTTCTTCATGTCTTAAATTTTTTTTCAAACTGTTTATTATCTGCTGTGATGGAGCTCCTTTCTTCCATGTAGAATAAGATGCTTTTAAGTCCTCATTGATATGTATTGTATTATTTATTAGTTTGTTCTTTGTTGGAGGTCTAGAGAGGTTATGCACAGATCTGTTTGACTAGGATAGTAATGTTACGGATGTTGAGAGTCGGGCAGGATTTTTTTCTCAGCCTAGGCATCGACCTCAGGCCATCTTTTTAAATCACACAGTAAATGGGCATATTAGGTAAATTATTGACCTTTTTTCTGGGTCAAACGTTCTTGTAAAGTTTGTAATGTTGACTCTAAATGAGTGATGAATATCCAATGCCTTTGACTGCAAAACCTAGGTTACTTGGTGCTAACATGTCTAGCTGCAACTTATCACAACCACTTAAAATAAGCCCTGAATTTCTATAAAAATAGTGAAGCTGGCATATGGTGATTTGTTTTAAATAAATCGACCCTCAGCTTTTCAAATAACTGGATTTTCTGAAATCTGAATACTTGATTGTTGAAATAGGGAGTTGGTGCGTAATCTAGCCATTTTTCTTTTGCCATCTTTTGGGAAAATATAACCTGAACTGACGCATAAACAGGTCAGTGGGCCAACGAGGAGTAAACTATGGCATTGAACTGGTAAAAGAAGGATATGGGAAATGATAGCATCTTGTTTTATTATGTATATCATAATTGTCAACTGTGAACCTGAGTTTTTATTATTATTTCTTCCTGAATTGATCATGTCACTAATGCATGCAATGTTTTTCTGTCTTCTAGGACTTGGTTCAGGTTGACAGGGATGATACCAGCCTACCTCTCTGGTTACTGCTCCGTTTGGGCATGTCTCTCAGGTATATACATACATATCCTTGATCAATGCTGCTATACTTGTAAATGCTTGTAATTGTAAGTACTCTTCTGGATTATATTTAAGATGATGTCTTTCTCCGATTATTGTGATGCAGAAATTGTAAATTTACTGCTCCGTGGGCAGACTTTCCCTAATGCGTTTGGGGCAAGGAGGAATTTAAGTGGAGGAATGTTTCTGAAAGGCATATCCTGATATGTGCACGTTGGATTTCTTACTCTTAGAATTTCTAAATTTCTGCAAGGTTGGCCTGTATCTGAAATGCCCTAAGTGGCCTATATGGGTTGTTGGCACTTGGCAGTGAATCCCATTACAGAGTCCTGTTTGCTCTAGACACCACTGTTCAAAATGGACAATGAACTGGAAGAAAGGGAATCTCAGATCCGCAAAGTTTGAGGCACAAAATCAGCGTGTTGTTGGGGAAGAGCTCTAGCCCAGTGGAATGTGTTCCCAGTCATAAGGTTGGTTTCCTCACCCTCTTCCCCAGTTTGAATCCCCTTGATTGCAATTGTAATCGCTATTTACCTACATACAAAAAAAAGATCAGCTTGACGACTTCATTAGTTTGGAAGGGTTCCATGAAGTTCTCAGAGAAACAAATATCAAATTTCCCACAGAGAAGGTTGAGCACCTTTGCATGTACTGGTTTCACTGTATGGAGTCGGTTCTGGCAAGTTATTTTGGTTCTGGACAAGAGCTTGGGAGGTTTGAAGGATTCGTCATGATTGATGGAAAAGATCTTTGATCAGATCTAAATGGAAGTCAAGTAAGCGCTGGAGGGTGAGAGGTTTATCTGGAGTACTTTATTGTGTTTATCTCGTGGGTAACAGAAATCCCAATTGGTTCAGCAATGCCAAGATGAGCAGATGAAGCTTTATGTTTTGCTTTGATATTGCTATCTGAGGCACATGAATGGGGTCAAGTAATCAATTTTCTCCAATATGTGCATGGCAGTTTTATAATGGGGATTAGTGTATCTTTAACATTATCTTCTCTTTTGTAATGTCATTGAAATGGATAAAACGGTGGTTGTTAAGCTACCCTCCCTTCGAAGGGGTAAGGGCTACCCCACTACCCTACTCATTTAAAGGAAGAACCATAATATAGTTATTGTTGACCTGTCATGTAATATCCATTCAAATGAACTCTTTTTGGTTAGGAAGATATTTAGTTCTTGGAGGGTCTTTGTAATAAACATGAAACCTGTTCTTGCTTTTGAAATTGTTCTGATAGTAAATTATTGTGCTTGGCTTTTAAATAGGAAGAACTTCATGAATATTATATTATAATATCACCTCCTGTTTAAGCTCTGGATGATTATCTCAATTATTCTCTTTTAAACTGATGAATTGCATCCTTGATTTTTCAGTGTTAATTAGTAACATCATAAACAGGATCTGAAATCTGAATGATGTGGTTATGCTGTAGAATTCATATTTTCCAGGCTGTAGGATCTGTTATAAGACAATTTTTAATATAGCAAAATTTAAGCTTTTCAATTTCTCTTTTCTCTTAGTTTGGCTCTGGTAAAAATTATTATAAAATTATTGTCAGCATTTAAAATTACAAAAACTGATATTATATGATTTAAATTTGTAGATACGATTATAAATTAAGAAAGAATAATGGTTAAAATTTTAAAAAATGTATATTATCCAAAACTACAACTATTTTAAAAAGTATACATTTATTGGCTTTAGCATCATAAGAAGCACCTTCAAAACCAGTTTTTTTTTCACCAAACAAAAAATTTAAAATTTATAAGAATTTATTCCTCTAAGCTGTTAATAGTATAAATGGCTACATCATGTAAAATAACTAAATATCCCTTATTGATAATTTTATTTATATTTGAACATGAAATTATATATATAAATAAAATAATTAATTTACACATTATTAAATTTTTTATATAAAGTTTTCTTTCCCCACGATAATAAATTCAAGTATTAATTTATATCTTTTGCCATTAAAAATGTATTGTTATATTATACTATTGTGATGGTGACATAAATCATATTTATGTATTTTTTTTTTACAATTTTAGTTCTAAATTACACCATATTAACATATTTAAATTTTATTTAATTTACTTAATTTTTTTTTATATAATCAAATATTAATTTAATAAAATTTACAATATAATACAGCTTAAAACTAAAACAATACAAAAATTACTTTATATCATTTTAAAGAGAGTGTAAAATAGAACTCACTCCATTAAAATGCACTTACTCTCAGACACCGCGTTTGTTTATCCCATCTTCCTCTATATAGCGCAGATCTTTTTAGAATTCCTACTCCTTCAACTAAATACACAAACAAATGGAAGTAAAAGGCCAAAGTGCAGAAGATAATCATAGTTAGGCTGAGACGATAAGAAACTGAAAGTTACTAACTTTCTAGCAGCAGCAGGCAATCGCCATCCACCTATGCCTGCAACCATGCTCTTCCTTTCTCTTGCTCCTCATGTCTCTGCTAATCTTCAAATTACATTTCCCTCCAACTCATCCACATTTCCTTCCATTAACAACTCATCCTCCTTGGTTCCTGATCCTCCCACAAGCTCCAAGCAAAATCACCCTCCCAATTTCCTTTCAATTGCCTCCACAACCAACCCCAATTTCCCAGTTTCATCTGAGCCCAAGTCCCATTCTGATGTAGCCATCAAAGTGCCCACAGCTCCATGGATGATGGGTCCTCTTCTTCTCCAACCCCATGAAGTTCTCGACTTGTCTAACCCCAATGCTAACAAGAGATTCAACAAGGACGAGGCTGAACTTGAACGTTCTGATAAGGCATTGACTGAGAAAGAAAGTGGTGTGAGAGGGAAGAAGGCTATGAAGAAAATTGTTCAAAGCATTCAAAAGCTTCACAGGGGTCAGAATTCATCTGGAACCCAGATGGGTCCTGGGAAATTTGAATTTGGGGATTGTTGGGAACCACTGAGGGAAGAGGAGGAATTTGGAACTCAAGGGAAAATGCCATGGGTGAAGGATGAGAGGGTTGTTTTCAGGAGGATGAAAAAGGAGAAGGTAGTGACTGCTGCAGATTTAACTCTTGATAAGGTGTTGCTCCGGAGGCTCAGGAGTGAGGTTGCAAGATTGAGAAATTGGATAAAGGTTAAGAAAGCTGGTGTTACTCAAGATGTTGTTGAAGAGATTAAACGCATTTGGAAGAGAAATGAGCTTGCTATGGTGAAATTTGATGTCCCTTTATGCCGTAATATGGATAGAGCTCGCGAAATTGTTGAGGTTAGGCTTGTCAATAATGTGTTCTGTTTGTTTCTCAGAAAGTGATATATTATAATTCACTAATGGTTATTGAAATAGGATATTGTAGTCTGCCATGTCTGGATGTAAAAATGGATATGCTACATGTTGTACATTATCTGGAAAGGGCTGTGGAAATGGGCAATCTGAGACCATTTTGGCAGTTGAACACATACTGTGCATAGATTGCAATTATTCATTTATCTTTTTGTAATAAATTTTTGGATTGTTGGAGGTTTGATTTGGTTCAGTAAATTTTTCTACCTTTGAAAGCTGAGTATATGAACCCAAATGATTTAGCTACTTTGCTTGTAAATATTGAATATCAGGAACTGATATGGTCCAGTTTGACCCATTCTAGATGTCTAACAGTTATATAAACCAGATATTCTTCATTGCATTTTATCATAGTTGAAGTCTCTAAAAGTTATCATATTGCTTTGACATATAGATGATTACTTTTTTCCCCCTGTTATATATGTTTATTATCATCCTTTTACGACATCTGATGGTTGCTTTAATGTTCATTTCCTATCTAAATAGACGAAGACCAGAGGCTTGGTTGTCTGGAGTAAGGAAGATACTCTTGTTGTTTACCGAGGATGCAATCATCAGTTGATCTCTAAAGCTTCTCCAAAGAATTATGAAGGTTATTTTCACAGTCAGAAAGCAACTCCTTATGAAATAAATCAGTTGGAGGCCAAAACCAGGAATGATCTCTCCTGGGTTAAATCCAATGGAAGTAGTACAACTGAAATGTTGAGCTGGAAAGCAGGGCATAAAGATTCCATAGCTGCTGGCATCCATTATAAAGAATATATGAATTGTCAACCAGTGTGCGGATCATTGTACGAGAGGGAAGCTGATAGATTATTGGATGGCTTAGGACCTCGATTCATTGATTGGTGGATGCACAAGCCACTCCCAGTAGATGCTGACTTACTTCCAGAAGTGGTTCCTGGATTTAAGCTTCCTTTTAGGCTTTGTCCACCTCATGATCGTGCAAAGCTGACAGATAATGAGCTAACATACTTGAGGAAGCTTGCTCAACCTTTGCCCACCCATTTTGTTCTAGGTACTCTCCTACTTGATGTAATCTGTAAATTTTTTATTTCTTTTCCTCGAAAGACTTGATCTTTTTCTCCTAGGAAATTAACAAATTTGTTCAATATATGCAAAATATTTACCAGTAAAAATTAGTTTACAGAAGAAATATATTCTCTCTTTTATCTGTTTTAGTTTTGTTTTGGGCTGTTAGTTTAATTGTTATCTAGAGATTTCTGCAATTGCTTATTCATTCGTAATGTATGTCAAGTCTATGACAGTATATTGTGGTAAACACTGATAGTATCCTGAACATACCATACTTTGAATGTCTCTTTATTCAACCTCCTTCCTGGGAAGAAAGCCCTTGTAGCAAAATGCCTCTTAGGTTTTATTGACAGTGTAAGTTGGAATTCATGGAGGTAACTACTACTTCTTGTTCTAATAATAATATGTTGTTATCAGTCAAGAGTTGTTCTTAAACTGGGCATAAGTAACAGAACCCTTGGTCATACCACATGCACAACAAACACTGTACAATGTGCATGTTGTTGAAATCTGTGTGTATGTGTGTCTTTCTATGTATGTGTGCATATATGTTGCAGTTAATTATATAATAAGCTAAAATATCATATTAGATGTAGCTAATAATGTGTATATATAGGTTGAATAGTTTAAAACTGAATTTGGACTTATCAGATCCAAGGTTGACCAAATTCTATTGTGTGTCTTATCAGGTTTTAGTTAGCTTAAAAATTGTTTTTCCCCACACAGCATGGGGAATTATAGGTATTATGTGCAAACTCAGGTTTGGCTGAAGTAGTTCATAGGTAGTTGATATTGGGATTTCTAGTTGCATACAACAATTTGATATTGGAATTATATGTACTATGTGCTCAGGTTTGGATGAAGTAGTTCATAGGTAGTTGATATTGGGATTTCTAGTTACAGACAACAATTTGATTTTGTTGTACATTAAACATGCACATATCTTGCGCTTAGGAGCATGAAGAGCCATATTGTTCTAAGAATTATGATTTGTACCTACCAAATACAATGCTAGAATCTGTCCATACGTTATAATGGAAATAACATCATATTCAATACACTGCTTGATAATCAACTGCCAAAGTTCTAAATCTAAGTCTTCATTCATTTCTTTATAGAAAGCACAACTTGATAAGCTTGGAATTACAAATGAAATATCTACTCTTACCATCTCTTACCTAGGTATACCTTTTACACAAACTTGCTCTAGTACTTATACATTGTAAAGCACTCTCTCTGATGAGACATCCTTGCTTCCAAACAGTATCAATCTAATTAATATTTGTATTAAATGGAAAATCATGATTTGTTTACAAATTGATCTAACATGCAACACATTTATTGCAATATCTTTCTTCAATATACGTGTTGATACAAGGTTAGTTAAATCACTTTATCTTTTTATTATGAAGGGAGAAACAGAAGACTTCAGGGTTTGGCTGCTGCTATCTTAAAATTGTGGGAGAAGAGTCTTATTGCAAAAATTGCAGTGAAGTATGGTGTTCCAAATACTGACAATGAAACAATGGCTAATGAGCTCAAGGCAAGTTTGATAGAAAGTTTGCATTAGAATGTAGATGACTTGTGACTTTGGTGGTCTTCACTTAAAATTCAGCCTGCTTCTCAAGTACACCTGTCCAATAATAATGGTTACAATATTTCCATTATGAATGATTTGGGAACAGTTTATCATACCTGAAAGTCAAGCTAAACTTGTTTGTTGCACCAACGATAAATTTTCCTTTACCTTGCTTGTGCTTATGCTCCAAATTGTGGTTATGGTTTATGTATGTAGAATCAAGTACTGTAACTTTGATATCTACAATGCAGAGTCTCACAGGAGGAGTTCTGTTGCTGCGTAACAAGTATTTTATAATACTCTATAGGGGCAAGGACTTCCTTCCAGGAAGAGTTGCAATGTTGATAGAAAACAGAGAAGTGGAGCTTAGAAGTTTTCAACTTCAAGAAGAAGTTGCGCGGATGAGAGCAACTGAAGCCTTTCCTGCAGTTGATGAACCACCAGAAAAAACTAGTACCAGTGGAACTTTAACAGAGTTCAAGGAAATCCAAACAAAGCTTGGGGACACTGAAATGGTCAAACCAGAATTTGAAATTGAACTTGAAGCTGAAAAAGAAAGACTGAAGAGGGAGTTGAGAAAGGAAGAGGGCAAGGCTTTCATTTTAAGATTTGGTTTATCAACTGTTTCTTTTTGTCTTTGTTGTATACTGATATTTAAGAATATTATTGTTTTTGACTCTGCAGCTTAACAAGAAGATAGAAAGATCAGCAAGGGAATTATCAAAGTTAAATGCTGCATGGACACCTGCTGAGCAGGATGCAGACCTGGAAATAATGACAGAGGAGGAGAGAGAATGTTTCTGGAAGATAGGACTAAAGATGAATAGTTGCTTAGTTTTGGGTAAATAAATTCTACTTCTCTAATTATCAGTTGGATTTATGGCATCTCTATCTCTCTCTCTTTTTTGGTTCATGGAAGTTACAGTTAATATTGGAAGGACTTTGCTGGTGTTCAGCTTCCATGCATTCACTGTCTTGTTTCACTCCTCTTAGCTTTGCAATAAGTTTCTTATCTTGTATGCTCAAATATACATAGTCTTGACATTATCATTACATAGAATGGATCCTAACCAAATGGGCCTCATCTTTTGAGTTGTTGTAGAAATTTTTAAATTACTACCATGAGAGTAATTAGTTGTGGCTATCTTAAATGAATCTGCATGGCTGCATCATTACCTCAACCTGTCAAGATAGGAGGTCAATATTCTCTCTCGGTAAAATGTTGCCTATTGGAAATTGTAGTTATTTTGGAAGCTGATTGCTTCTATAACATTCATCTTTTCTATTATTCTTTTTGGTAATGGCTTCTATTACTGTTTGTTCTGGGTTCTGCTTTTTTCCTTTCTGGATTTTATAACTTTGTGGTCATAGCCTCTTTCTTCTTTCCTTGTTGATTGAGATGGTATGACCTTTGTGTACAGTGTTTCTACTTTGCTTGTGCTCCCTTGCTGCATTTCGATGAATTAATACTTATCAATAGAAAGGAGAAAGGACATTTTATTTCAAAGTGACTACTGTTGTAAATAACTCTCATAGATGCTATTATCTAATATTATAGCTACTCAATGAAGTCTTTACTTGTTGAAAAAACCTCAATTATTTTCCACTTCTTAGAACTTCTGTGTTAAAATAATTTCAGGCAGACGTGGAATCTTTGATGGTGTTGTGGAAGGCCTACATCAGCACTGGAAGCACAGAGAAGTGGTAAAGGTCATTACAATGCAGAGAGTATTCAAACAGGTCATCTACACAGCAAAATTGCTTGAGGCAGAGAGCGGTGGAATTTTAGTTTCAGTTGATAAGCTTAAAGAAGGTCATGCTATAATTATCTACCGTGGCAAAAACTATAGACGACCTTCAAAACAGGCGGCGAAAAATCTACTAACAAAAAGAGAAGCATTGCATAGATCTCTTGAAATGCAGAGAATTGGAGTAAGTTATCGCTTGATTTTGCTTCCAGCATTCTCTCGGTTTTGTTGGGAAATTTGTACATGTTCCTTTAATGTATTTGCCTTTGATTTAATTTTCTTCTCATTTTGATTTGCTTCTTGTTGTCTCAGTCACTGAAGTTTTTTTCACATCAGAAACATCAGACAATCACAGATTTGAAACTCAAACTAGTAAGTTTTAGTAACATTTTGATCCTAGCAATTTGTGCTTGAAATTAGTTATTCATATAGGACAAAATTATCAAATCATATATGCAGAACACCTGCTATGGCTTCCTTACTATTTGACCTGAAACTTAGATTTCAATATGGTACTTTTCTTTCAAGCACTGCTTAACCAGCATTCTTTTGAATTTTGCAGGCAGACCTGCAGCAGAGAAAAGAAATTAAGCTGACAGAGATCGACAATTAATAAATTAGTGGCTAATATGTGTCTCATCCTGCAGTTACTGTTAATTGTCTGCTTGCTGAAGGGAGGGAGATAAGACATATGAGAAAGTCTACAAGCGCCAGCCGCCAAGCTATTTTGCAAGTAAGCTTTTCCCATTCTACCAGTATTTTTGAACAGGTTATTTCCATATTAGAGAATTCTTTTACACATTCTTTGGCATGAGGAAATGAAAAGTATAATAGCAAAATGAGAGTATGACAGGAATCAACCATTTTTTTTTCTTTAGAGTTCATGCTTAAAAAAGTGAGGGAAATGGATACTTGAATTTCCCTGTTCTTCTTTGGTCAGAATCAAATGATGCACTCTTTAGTTTCAGAGTATACACACCATCATGCGCCATTTCTCTTGTACTATATTCTTGTGTTAATGAGTGCATAATTGTGGAACATATAATAACGAAATAGTTCCTTTCCCTTGCACCCTTAAACCAAACATGAAAACTGA
>QAOA01004753.1:0-17891 GCA_003255065.1 Cercis canadensis
CAAAAATGGATGGTGCCAAAGGTGTCTCCACCCCCCTCAGCACCTCGGTCTCCTTGCTCCTAAATGATGGCTCCTCCCTCACAGATCCTACTGAGTATCGCAGCATCATCAGTGCCTTACAGTACCTATCTCTCACTCGCCCTGACATTGGGTTTGCAGTCAATAAGCTCTCTCAGTTCATGCACAAACCTACAATGCTTCACCTTACTGCACTGAAACGTGTCCTACGATATCTCAAAACCACCATCGACTATGGCCTTTCCCTTACTGCTAATGCTCCACTTCAACTCATTGCATACTCGGATGCAGATTGGGCAGGTGACCCCAACGATCGCACCTCTACCTCTGCTCATCTTATTTTTCTAGGTGCAAATGCAGTCTCATGGTCTTCAAAGAAACAACGCGGGGTGGCTCGCTCTAGCACCGAGGCCGAATATAGATCAGTCGCCAACACCTCTGCTGAACTTCAATGGCTCGTTCACCTACTCCAGGAACTTGGTGTTCCCCTCTCTGCACCGCCAACCATCTTCTGTGACAACATTGGTGTCACCTACCTCTGCGCCAACCCTGTGTTTCACTCCCGCATGAAGCACTTGGCACTTGACTATCACTTTGTAAGGGAAAGGGTTCAAGCAAATCAGCTAAAGGTCTTACATGTCTCTTCCAAAGATCAACTAGCAGATATACTTACCAAAGCTTTACCAACCTTGGTTTTCTGTCGTCTTCGAGACAAGATTGGTGTCTCCAATGGAGCCTCCATCTTGCGGGGGCATGTAGAAGCAAAAGCCAAGGATCAAGCCACATCACAAGTATCACACTCAGCCACGTAAACCAGCAGCACCAGCTTCTGTTATGAAGCTTATCAGGATAACCATGCAGAAACAAGAACTCGGGGCACAAGTGACTCAGCTGGACTGAGTCAACTCGGCACATGCACATGCTTTATTATTTTATCCTTATCTCTCCATCGTATCACTATTTAATAGTTATCATTCTGTTGTATTTTAAAACTTCAAACCCATCAACTCTTGTGTATAAAAACACTACAGAATCAATAGTAAAATCATTCTTTCCTGCACGTCGTTTCTGGTTTTTCAGTGGGTTTTACCGGACACGTCGTGGGCCTTTTCTACCGAATACGCTGCGGTCCACGTGGCATGTCTACATTTTGTCAATTTCTTTGCCTTTTTCTTAACATGCAGAGCCCATCCTTTGCAAAAAGCTGACCAGGCTTTGATTACGATGATGACCAATCTCATTCATTTCAATAGACGTGGGTGTTTGCTTTGAGCTTATTTAGTGGGGATACGCCATCAGGGAGCCGGCGTGTTCCTTCTTCAAACGCCACTAGTCAAATTTTTGCAGAGGATGGGCCTTGAACGTCAGGAAAAAGGCAAAGAAATTGACAAATGTGGACACGTCACGTGTTCGGTAGGGCATGCCGACAGGCCCACAGCGTGTCCAGTAAGACCAACCGCATCCAAAAATGTTTTTTTTTTTTAATTTTTAAAAAAACTGTAATATTGACGAAAATAATTTTAAAAGNAAAAGTGTTATATTTAGATAAATAATTTGTAATAGTGTAATTTCTAAGTCAAAAAACCTCTTATTAGCTTTTGAAAACATATTTGAAAACCCACAATTAACTTTTCTAGTGGGTTGTTGGGCTCTTATAGCACTACAAGAAAAGGGCCTCCATAAGTTAGCAACTCATCACATCTTTATTTATTTATTTTTTTCATTTTTTTCTAAAAATTTAGCTATGTAATTTTTCTAATAGTTACTAATACAGTAGTTTGTCTATGATAGCCAGCTGAGGGGTCTCAATTTATCTGGAGTCCTACCCAATGAATTTGGAAATCTCACTCATCTGCAAGAACTGTAAGTGATATATGAATCTTTTCCTTTCTTGCTTTCATGAATGTCATTGATTATGTATTATTTTATTTGCCGTTTGCTCTTAAAGATTATAGCTGATATACCTAATATGAGACCTGATTTTGATTTATGTTTTCAGACAATTTTATACAGAACTTTGCCGAATTTTAAGCTTGGGCAACTTCACATATTGATAAATCTCTCAAAGACCTAATGCAATCAATGATGAACTCTTATCCTTAAAATGACAATTATTTCTAAGAAAATACTACAAGCAAGAGCATTTAAACTGGTTTATTGTGTTTCCAATATGAAGACAAGTGTTAGAAAATATTAATTAGGACACTCATGCATTCCATAAATTTAAACTTTGAAAACTTGACAATTTATCTCTATCATTATATGATAGAGGAAGAATACTGGCATCACAAATGCATCAGAAGCTGTGAAAACTAACTCAAGTTTTTATTTTGAGCAGTGATCTTGCTCGTAATTATCTCAGTGGCTCAATTCCGACGAGTTTTGCACAGCTCCCTCTTTTTGTACTGTAAGTTATCATTATCTTAGTATGTGTATTTTTTTTTTTCGTGCTCCATGTATAAGGGATACACAATTTGGAGCTTCATTTGCCAAATTTGAACCTCTGACAGCCAAAAAGCTCTTTCATTTTTGCCTCAGTGGCCTCCATCATATGTCATGCATGTAAATTTGAAATCACTAGTATTAATGTGTTACTCTTATTATGCTCCAGGACCCTCATTGATAATCGACTTAGTGGTTCAATTCCTGTCGAAATTGCTGACATGGCTAGCCTGGAGTCACTGTAAGTGTTGGTATAAAATGTAATGCCATAATAAAAAATTGTTGATATTTGAGGTTGAATAAATTTTTATTGATGTTTACAGGATCATAGAAGATAATTTGTTTGGAGGACCCCTTCCTCCCAAGCTTGGAAATTTGGCCCGGTTAGGGAAATTGTAAGTCTATCTTTCATTGCTTTCTTTAGCATGTTTTGTTATTGAAATCTTGACACTGAATATTGAAATCTCTCTAAATCTGCAGACGTCTTTCTGCAAATAATTTTACAGGGACAATACCAGAATCATTTAGCAAGCTAAAGAACCTAACTATTTTGTGAGTATTATAAAAGTGATACAACTATTCCTTTTTGTTTTTCATTTGATTGTGTTGGGCCTCTGTTAAGCTATAAAATCTCTCCTATTTCTACAGTACAATAGATGGGAGCAGAATGTCAGCAAAGATACCCAGTTTTATTGGGAACTGGACCAAACTTGAAAGACTGTGAGTATGCTTCATTTTGATTTAACCATGACTTTTTCCTTGTTTCAGAAGAAACCACTCTTATGTTTTATTTCCTTTTTCTTTCTAAAGGAAATTTTGTGTTTTTGGTAGGGATTTGCAGGGCACATCTATGGAAGGTCCAATTCCTCTCACCATAGCTCAGTTGAAAAATTTGACTCAATTGTATGTACTCGCTATATTTTGTCAGAATACAGTATGATGGTTGTAGAATGCAACTCTTGAATGAAAGAACATTTTTTTTTTTTTTTTACTGACGAGTCATTTTGATTACAGGAGAATATCTGATTTGAATGGACCATCTATGACATTTCCTGATCTGAAGGAATTGAAAAACTTGAAATATTTGTGAGTTGAAACCTCTGCTATTATATGAAGAACTAACTATATGATGCATTTGGGCATTTTATGAAGTAGTTTATATCCTTTCTATGACTCAGGATATTAAGAAATTGCCAAATCACTGGTCAGATTCCAGATTACATTGGTGAAATGAAAAACTTAGATACTTTGTAAGTTGCATCAACTTGAAATTATCTTGCATTAAATTCTCTGTTCGGGATTTGGTTTATCTGCTGTATATCTCAAATTCTTTTTTCTTTTTCTTAAAAAAAAAATATTTGCAGAGACTTGAGCTTCAACAAGTTGACTGGTTCAATCCCAGATACAATTCAGGGCTTGAAAATGCTACGTTTCATGTAAGTGAACATTTGTATCTGCTGGTCAGTAATTTAATTTCTTGAAAATTGGTTTTTTTTCTTCATTGATGTTAATTTTGTGCACTTGTAAATGAGCCAGATAATAATTATGGATGCAGGTTTCTGACTAACAATTCTCGGAGTGGAACAATTCCAGGATGGATACTAAACCACAATCAAAAAATGTTGGTATATTTGTTCTATTTTCTCCAATTACAGAGTTTAAAGTCACTTCTTGTATCCATTAAAGAAGTATGCCATATAACTTGGTAGCAATAATTCTTTTATTCTACAATTTATCTCTTGTCATAGTCTTTAGTTCTCAATGAATTCAGAAACTAAAATTTAATCTTAAGATACTTTTCTCTCAGGGATTTATCATACAACAATTTTACAGAGTCTTCTGCAACTACTTGCCAGCTCTCAGATGTGTAAGCTTCTCTTTGTTTAGCTATTAGATATGCATTTCACATGTTTTCATACTGACCACTTGTACTGTGAACAGGAACTTGGCTTCCAGCCACTCGTCTTGGGCGAATAATAAGTAAGTTCTTGCTTATTGTAAGCCTGTTTAATTTTAATGTTAAAATTTCTTATATCAATTTTGAATCATCTTTTGAAACTAAGTATTCATCTTGTAGAGTTTGGTGCTTGAAGAAGGGTCTCCTTTGTGGAGGAAAGCCTCAATGTGAGCGTTGAGACTTAGTAGGTCAATCATGATTTTAGGCACTGCAAATAGCTTTATAAAAATGAATCTCCGATAATTTGTCATTCAGTAATTTCTGATGAGATTTTCACCGTGTCTGCAGATGACTCTTTGTTTATAAACTGTGGAGGACCCAGGATGGAGTTTGAGGGGAATGAGTATGATGAAGATCCCAACCCAGAGGGCTTTTCAAACTTTGTTTCTAAAGATAAATGGGCATACAGCAGCACAGGAGTATATATGGATAATGATCGTGCTCATCACATTGCAACAAATGAGCTTTCCTTGAATATTACTGGCCCAGAATACTACAAAACAGCCCGCTTTTCCCCTCTGTCACTTAAGTACTATGGCCTTTGTTTGCTGAAAGGAAGTTATAAAGTTAAGCTTCACTTTGCTGAAATACAGTATAGTAATGACCAAACATTTAGCAGCATAGGAAGGCGCATATTTGATGTCTCAATTCAAGTAAGTATCAAAGAAAAATAGTTTGTGGTGTTGTTTCAATTGCTTCTTTTCCTTTTCTCATATTCTTTTGTAAGAAGATGAAAGCTTTGAACGTAGACTTCTAAATAGTGCATCTTCTTCATAGGGTAACTTATATTTGAAAGATTTTAACATTATGGAGGAAGCTGGAGGTGCTGGTAAGGGCATCACTAAGGTATTTGATGTGGATGTTAATGATAGCACCCTGGAGATCCATTTATACTGGGCAGGGAAAGGAACAACTGCAGTTCCTAACAGAGGTGTATATGGACCTCTTATATCTGCTATCAGGGTAACCCCAAGTAAGTAGCTTTCATGTTAGTGTTTTCCTTTGGTTTGCCTACCTTGTTATAACATGTCATATTCTTTTTTGGCCATGGGTTATAACATCTCATATAAGCGTTCCTATTTTGTTGTAGACTTCAAAACTTCTTCAAAGGGGAAGTTGAGTAAAGCTATTGTTGGAATTGCGGCTGCATCAGGTTTACTTCTCATGCTGATACTGACACTGACACTCATTGTCCTCAGAAAGAAAGGTTTACTTGGTGGGGAAAATCCAAAGGACAAAGGTATGATTGAAGTCCAAAATAAAGCAATTAGTTGATCCTATTTCTTGTGATAGAAGGTTCGTGTTGTTTAGGAGTAAATCTAGTTGAATATACATCTATCACTTACGGAATAGTATTATTGCATTCTCTGTTTATTGTATCTGTTTAGATTATGGTAAGACATTAATATATTCTATATGGAGCTAAAACGGTGAAATTTAAGTTAAATAGAAAATGCAGATATGATTCTTAATTCTAGGAGAATAAATGTATTTTCTTTTTCCTGGAAGCTTGTTCAATTCTCTAACATCTGTGTCTGCCTCTTTTCCTTCTTTTACTATTATTTATATATCTGCCTTGTTGCAGAACTTCTCAATCTGAAAACAGGTTATTTCAGTCTAAGACAAATTAAAGCTGCCACTGGTAACTTTGACCGAGCAAATAAGATAGGTGAAGGAGGATTTGGGCCAGTCTACAAGGTAATCTCATGCTGATACTGACACTGACACTCGTTGTCCTCAGAAAGAAAAGTTTACTTGGTGGGGAAAATCCAAAGGACAAAGGTATGATTGAAGTCCAAAATAAAGCAATTAGTTGATCCTATTTCTTGTGATAGAAGGTTCATGTTGTTTAGGAGTAAATCTAGTTGAATATACATCTATCACTTACGGAATAGTATTATTGCATTCTCTGTTTATTGTATCTCTTTAGATTATGGTAAGACATTAATATATTCTATATGGAGCTAAAACGGTGAAATTTAAGTTAAATAAAAAATGCAGATATGATTCTTAATTCTAGGAGAATAAATGTATTTTCTTTTTCCTGGAAGCTTGTTCATTCTCTAACATCTGTGTCTGCCTCTTTTCCTTCTTTTACTATTATTTATATATCTGCCTTGTTGCAGAACTTCTCAATCTGAAAACAGGTTATTTCAGTCTAAGACAAATTAAAGCTGCCACTGGTAACTTTGACCCAGCAAATAAGATAGGTGAAGGAGGATTTGGGCCAGTCTACAAGGTAACTTTGGAAGGATCATAGTTTTCAAACTTGGTTAAGCAGTATTGGGGACATAACTTATCCCCAACACTTTCCTATATGACAATATGATTCTGAAGATATTGCTTGATTCCAGGGCGTGCTATCAGATGGTGGTGTGATTGCTGTTAAGCAGTTCTCCTCCAAGTCAAGGCAAGGGAACCGCGAATTTGTTAATGAAATAGGAATGATTACTGCTTTACAACACCCAAATCTAGTGAAGCTTTACGGCTGCTGCATTGAAGGAAACCAGTTGTTGCTAATATATGAATACATGGAGAACAATTGTCTTGCTCGTGCGCTTTTTGGTAAGTGCTTAATGAACACCTTGTTCTACATGTGTATTCATACTTCCAGAATTAGTAACTGAAAAGACCTTCCTCCCCTGGTCTGCATTTTTCCATTTTTAGGTCGTGAAGAACAGAAGCTAAACTTGGACTGGCCTAGAAGAATGAAGATTTGTGTGGGGATAGCTAGGGGATTAGCTTATCTTCATGAGGAATCAAGATTGAAAATAGTACACAGGGACATTAAGGCAACAAATATCTTACTTGATAAGGATCTGAATGCCAAAATCTCTGACTTTGGTTTAGCCAAACTTGATGAAGAAGAGCACACTCATATCAGCACACGAATAGCTGGAACAATGTGAGTAGTTGCCATATCATTTCATTGTGTTGAAATCCTAGGATTTGTTAGATAATTAATACATACTTTATCATCAGCATAAACAATTGACTTCCACTGATCCACAACCTATTGCTATTGCATAAAACCATATACAATAGAGACTAAGTAATTTTACATTATTCAAATAATCCTAAAAGCATTTCTTAGGTTCAATTTTGTTTTGTGACATCACCAACTCTTGAGTATTGCATGTTCTTTTATCAGAGGTTATATGGCTCCTGAATATGCTATGCGGGGTTACTTGACTGACAAAGCGGATGTTTATAGCTTTGGAGTTGTTGCTTTAGAAATTGTTAGTGGGAAGAACAACACAAATTACAGGCCAAAGGAGGAGTTTACTTATCTTCTTGATTGGGTAAGTTACACTTCTCTGTGGCTCTCTTTGAGTTATGATCTTTAGAATACATATAAAATGAACCTGAAGTAAAACATACCTAACTTACCTAGACATCTTCATAATTTAAACTGAGTATGGTTTGTTAAAAAGATTTTTGCCCTTTCTACCTTCTATCCAAGTCTTCATGGCATTACTATAATACAAATGCTATGTTAAAATATTTATCCGGCAATCCAGCATTTCCAAATCAAATAGGATGAGGGATGTCAGTGTGAAATAAAAGGGGGATAAAAAGGGGACATTTTATTATTTCCATTTGTTTTTCTTTTTCTTGTTGCCATGCTTTTCCTTGTTTCTCTTTAAATTCATAGATCAAATAGGATGAGGGATGTCAGTGTGAAATAAAAGGGGGATAAAAGGGGGACATTTTATTATTTCCATTTGTTTTTCTTTTTCTTGTTGCCATTCTTTTCCTTGTTTATCTTTAAATTCATAGTTTAGGTTAATATAATGACTACATCTTTGCATGACATTGAAGGCCTGTGTTCTCCAAGAGCAAGGAAACCTTATTGAACTGGTGGATCCAACTCTTGGTTCAAGCTACTCCCAAATAGAGGCCATGAGAATGCTGAACTTGGCACTTTTATGCACCAACTCATCTCCTTCTCTTAGACCATCAATGTCATCTGTAGTGAGAATGCTTGAAGGACAAACTCCAGTTCAAGCACCGATAAGCAAGCACAAGGATATGAGCCATGACGCAAAATTTAAAGCCTTTGAGACAACATCACTAGACAGCCAAACACTCTTTTCTTCTACATTCTCACATGACAGCCTAGAGCAAAGAGTCAAATCAATGGATGGCCCATGGATTGACTCCTCCACATCTCTTCCAAGTGCAAATGATTATTCCTCACCCAGTAGGCTTCTTCAAGATTCTGGTCCCGTAAATTTGTAGTGATTTGTACACAGTTCTGGCATTACATGTATTCACTGATGAAAAGCAATGCCTTGAAGAAGTCATGTGGCAGACTCCACGGTGTAATTTTTGTGAAAAGATTTTGCTATGTGTATGTTGCTATATATATGTTTTGGTTTAAATGCATCTCTTGTGCTGATTTTGTCAAGATAATAATCAACTTGGAATTTAGAACTCGAACCAGTTGATTTCTCACATATGAATTCAAGGGCATGCATGGTAACCCATTAGCTCACCTAAGAAAAGGTCAACTATATTCACGAAGTGCTAATTTTTGACATAAAAGCCAAACTTAAAAAGTTTTTCTTTCTACCTGCACATGCTATAATTCTTGTTGAAGTTCATTTATGGAAAGAGGTGGGCAGTTCAAGTTGAAGTTCATTTATGAATCACTAGTGTTAAATCCATGACTCTTGTAATTATATTTTCTTATCAATGTGAGTCCTCTTAAATCTATGTCTTACATATTTGACTTAATTTGTCTATAATTTATTTATGAATACCTCATTCATTCATAATTTTAATTACTCGAAAAGATAAAAGTTTAAATCTCTTAAAAACTATTCAAATTTACTCTACAAATATGTGTTTAACGTTTCTCGTTTCAACAGTAACTAAAAAAGTCAACCCTCAGCCCCCAAACAGTTTGCTCATACTCGGCCCCTCAAATTTATAAAAAATAATTTCCAGTCTTGTTCTTAAAATACTAAATACAGCATTTTTTTTTATATTAGTAATGTTACATTCAATCTTCAATTCTTTATTGTTTCTCATCATACTTAATTTGGACCACACCCATTTAAAAGTGTAACCAGATTAAATGTGGTGAGGAATTGAATGGTAGATAAAACATTCCTTTTGCTTATATCATTATGCTCGATGTAGAAGCAAAAGTATAATTTATAGCTATGGTCAACTAATGTTTATGATTGTAATTCCTTTCTTATATTTTTTTCTCTCTTTTACTCTTTTGCTTAAATGCATACAATGATCTAGTGCTCTTACTACAGCACATACCTTCTTTAAAAAGATTAGTCAATCAATGCCTTGAAGAAGTCATTTGCAAGTGAACATCATTTATGACATGGACAATTTTGACTTTAATTTTTTTTTTTTTTTTTTGTCTTTCTTTTTAGTAACCCAAGAATCAAGTCTAATATCAACATTTAGATAGAGTCAGACTTATCAAACTTAGAGCGAGTCATTCATGCTCCAAGAATCTTGCTGTCGAAGCATATATAGCTGTAGCTTTGTGTGGATAGCACTTTGAGACGCTCATTTTGTTTTGTTAATGAGAGATCTCGAACACAATATCATCTTCTTGTGATAAGAGCCTTGTCGCAACGTCCCTTTCAGGAGCGCGATGTGGAGCTGCAAAATCCCCCACACGGGAAGAAATAAAAAGTTAACAATGTGCAATATTATGCAAGAAAAGAATGAAGTTGTCACCAATCATTTTATTCCATTTTTAGCAAATGGAATGGTGCAATTGGACACCTAAATAATTTGGTCTACGTTCAGAGCTTGGATTTGGGGGTTGATTACATGTAGGGAATGTATTAGCACCCTACGACGTCCGTTCTTAGAACGGTTACCCATTTAATCACTAGTTATCTTTTTAAATGAATTAAGTTAGTCCTAACATTATAAAATAAATTAAAATTTCGTTAGGCTCTACCAGCACTTCTGGAAAAAACTAAATGATGCTTCAAGACTATTAGGTGGAGTTTGTGATTATCATTACAATCCTCCCCCAATCTATTCTATCATAAGCAATATTGAGCAATCTCACTAACTAAGTGTATCTAGATACATGAAAGACAATTTATATGTGTTTATGAAATGTTCAAGATTCGTGATAAAGATTTTTATTGGAGGTATTTCTTTAAGTCCACCAGTCCACCTGGAAAGACTAAAGTGACACTCTTCACCTTCGAAGTGTCAAGGAATCGTTGTCATTACAACTATCCTTAACTATTCCTTCATCGGTAACTTTTAAGTCACATTAAGGTAATTAAAGCTAAAATATTATATTTAAAAAATGTTCGTTTGAAAATTATGCACCAACAAAGATTTTTATCGAGGATTGACCTCATGCCCTGCCAGTACCTCTGATCGAACTACAGACATCCCTTTACCTCCTGAATATCGAAACCTCGTTATTATCATGACTAATTTCAATTATTCCCTCGTCAGTAATCTTTTTCTAGCATAATTAAAAATAATGTTAAGATGTAATGAGATGAATTATAATGTAACAAACTAATACTATAAATGTGGTAATTAAAAAGATAAAAACGATATTGAGAATTTTATTGGTCACACCAGTACCTCTAGCATAACCAAAAAATTTATCTCTCACCTCAGGAACATTAAAAAAAATTGTCAACACAATTTTTCCTAACTTAATCCGTCGTCGGGTTTTAATTTTACTTACAATGATTAAGTATGATATGAAATGTATGGAACATGTAAAGTGAATAAGATGACATAAATTAATGCCACTAATTAGGATAAAATAAAAAGAGATAACAAGAATATATAAAGAACAAATAAAAATGAATAAATAAGAATAACCCAAAGATAAAACATAAGTCCTAAATAGATGGGTCTAAAAGAAAGCTAAAACTAAATACATTAAATAATATAACTCTTAAATAAAAGATAAACTTAACCCCAAAAATAAAAGATAAAAAAAAAAGTGCAATTTAATTAAAAGAACCAAAGCCTAAGAAGTAATGCAATTCCATTGTTCAATGATTAATTAAAGAAAAATGGTCAAATTTGAATATATACAAACAAAACTACCAAAAGCTGAAAAAAAAAACATGCAAGTTAGTATATCTTGATATTTATATATAAAATACATACACTAATGCTTAATAAAACAAGAAAATGGCTCCTAAATTCGGATTGGGCTTATATTGAAGCAAAGGAAATAATAAAAAAAAACACACACACACAAGAGGCCACACAAGACCCAAACCGAAATAGCCTCAATATGTAAGAAACCAATTGGCTGGTTCTACTTCAAAGCCCAATTAAACTAAGCTGATATAAAAAATGCCTAATGGACCAGCTTCAATGCAGCCCACAAATCAGAAAGGAAATGTTAACAGCAAAAGAAAGTTGGCCCACGAAATTACATAATCCAAATAGGTAAACAAAACCAAACCATAAAACCCAAATCAAATAAAAAATGGTCTAAACAAAGAAACAATAGATGACCCAAATTTAACAATAAAAGGTCCGTATATACCAATGTTTTAAAAATCGAATCGGTGAACGAACCGTTTTGACAAAAAATATTGGTCAGACCGATCGGATCGGTTGGACCGCTCGGTCAGACCGGTTGAATCGAAGTTTTTTCTAAACTTACAGATTAACAAAAAATAAAACATAAAAGATGAGTCACAAATCATTAAACTTTACTCATAAGTGAAAGTTTCAAATTTAAAGATTCAAATAACTAAAAGTCAAAAGATATAAAAACCTAATCTATATACATCTAATTTAAAATGGTAATCTATAATAAAATTAGATTGTTTCAATGACCAACATTTTTTACAAATTCACATACTCTTAACATAATCAAGTTCGCAATTTTAAAATAAAAAAAATTAGATAATCAGAACATATAAAACATGTATACAGTGTAACTATGTGTTATAATTTTTACATATTTAAAAATTTAATATTAAATAAATCTATTAAATAGATAATAAATAATTTTTGTGTAATAATAAATACAAGTCTTGAATTGTCCCAATGATTTGGATGGAAAAAAAATTAATTTCTTAACTAGTTTATTAATAAATATATTGATATGTGATATTATACTCAAGAATTGATATGTCCTAGTGGCAAAGAATGCCACATTTGAAGAAAAGGGAAGGGGATCGAATCCTTCCAAGAGCAGTTTCGCTTCGAAGTTAAGAATTTTGCAAGCCGTCCGGTTTTCTAAAACCAGACCGGTTCTCCGGTTTTGGCGGTTCTCTCCGGTTTTAGGCGGTTTAACCGCTACAACAGTTTAGAGGTATGAACTGGACCGGATTTCCAAACGGGTACCGGTTGGACCGTCCGGTCCGGTCCGGTTTTTAAAACATTGGTATATACACTAAAAGAATTGGTAAATAACTTTAAAAAGCAAAGAAATCAGAATAAGCATAAAGAACCATGTGAGAAGAAACAGAGAGGAGAGGAAGAAGCGGTGGAAAAGGCAAAGGGGCAGAGGGGCGAAAATGGTGAGAACGCAGGACCTCCATTTTTCAATCTTCACCTTCCATCTTTAACCCATTGATCATATGGTGAGCACAAATTTCCTTCATCCCTCTCATTTTGGGTCTCTGTTTTCTCTCTAGAAGAAATGAGTTTCTCACACTAGGAATTATTTCTCTCTCTAAAAATTGGGGATGCATGTACCCCTCTTCTGTGTATTTTTTGTTCCCTTCCTGTAGGTGTTGTTTACTTCTCTAGATTGGGTGCTAACAGGTATGGGAATGGGTTAATTGTTGTGCTCTATCTCTCTTTCCCTTCCTCTAGTAACCTCTGTTTTAATTTTTTGGTTTGGTTTGTCTAAGAAAAGAAATGAAAGGGGTGGAGTGTATATACCGTAAACAAAAATGGAAAGTAATTTGAGGATTTTTGGTTTATGATATCAAAAATCGTGGGTTAAATTTGTGCTTTGTGTAATACTTAACCAACAATAAACTATTTACACAACAACAAAAATGTGAGATGGTATTAATACCTGATGTGATAAAATTTTTGGAGTATCCCCTTCGGCGTGGTCCTGAATTTTCTTGCTCTTGGTTGTTTGGTGTTTCAGAATTTTACTCTCTGTTTGTTGCTTGCCTCTTTCTGTTCACTCTTGTGTTTGTGTTGCTCGTTTTAGAGCTTCAGTTCTTTCTTTGTGTATCCGCCCTCTATCTGTATTAGACTCCANAGTAAGTCTTATATTTTTGTGTATATGAGAATAATATTCTACATAAATATTATTTTTTCTTATCTTTAAGTCATAATTAGAAACTTTGAGGCACTGCCGTAATTAGTTACATTCCATTTAGGTGTGTAAAGAAGAAAAATATGAATAAGAAACATAAAAAAGAAAAAGGGACGTAAACCTAACCATTGGAAATTTTGTGAGCCCCACATGTTTTAAATTTCAAGATTCTATTTGAGTCCTTTTATAAACCATAGCGAATGATGACTTTTCTTATAACTCCAAAAGATTTTATGGAGGGTGGAATGCAATCTATCATTGACATTAGATTGAAATGACATGACACCTTCATACATACATAAATGAGTAACTTGGCATCCAATCAAAAATAAAGATTATATATATTTTTTAGTTTTGCTAATCACATACTTGTTTACTTTACATCTCCATATGTGATAATATTTAAGCTTAACAGAATCAACCAAAACTTAATGTGATAGTTTAAATTAATGCACACAATTGTGATATGATGTGTAATTATTGAGTGTGCAATTAAATATACTTTACTTTTTTCTTCCCTTTTCATGGAAAGAGTAATTTCTTCTGGTTGACGCTTTGGCTCATAGAAGGTGAGTGGAAATGACAACACTGAGTAAGATTTTCCAAAGAACCTACTTGTCCTTTGTCTGGCTTAGATTTCATAATAATCACCATGTGTTGACTTTTCAGTTTACAGTCACTAGAAGAAAAATTACTAATGCGGAGTAAATGAAAGAGGACAAGTGCACCCACTAAACATGTCCTACACCTCGTAATCAAAAGCTAACATCTTTATAAGATTCAATGTATATCATTTGAGGTCTCTGTGTAACTATTTGAAGCTTTTATTTAATTCCCACAATTCCAAAATCTCTTCTGCCCCTGAACCTTGATTCATTTTCAACTAATCTGAAGCTCTTTCCCATTCCGTTAATCAGCATGAAGCTGACTTTCCCAGAGTTTTTCTTGCTTTCAATCCTACTCTTTTGTTTTGCTTCTTTTACTTTTGGTTCTGATGCCACTTTGGTCCAAGATGAAGGTATAAATATATATCCTACTCAATTTTGTAATTTGTTTTTGAATGCAGTGAATGTTCTATAAGTAATATCTGATAAACTAGAGAACTTGAATTGGAGGGTTAACCAACTCTCTTGCATTGCGGCTGAAGGATTTAACAATTAGATTATTTTAAGTAATCGTATTATAAAGAATGTCACATGCGATTGTTTTTTTGAAAATGCCACAAATACCATTTGTCATGTTACAAACATGTAGGTTTTTTCTTCTTATTTGTATACATATTTGTTTAGTTGTACAATTTTGATCAAGGGAGATTTTGGTACCCATTTCCAAAAGAAAAAATTTGAAAGAATTCCAAATAAGTGTATATTTTAATATGTAAAATAAATAAAAAATGATTACTTTTGTTAAGAATATTTTTGTATAAACATTTTTTTGAAAAACCACTATTCTATTTTGAAATCATACGTGAAAATTATCGTTAGCTTTTCAAATATTCGTATAATGTTTCTTTAAAAATACTTATGATATTTCACATTAGAAAGGAAAAAAGAAGAAGAAAAAACCTAAGATATATTATAACCAACTAAGGTGATATTAAATATCACCAAATACAAATATATAGATTTTGTCATAAACAAGTGTCATTTGTACTTACTTTTTATTTTACCTATCTTATGCTAACTGAATTTATTTTAAGGTAATTAATTAACTCTGTAAATCATTTTAATGGTTTTTTTACTGCTGGAAAGTTATTTTAATGGTCACTAATTCAATATTTTGGGTATGATAATTGCCAGCTGAAGGGTCTCAATCTCTCTGGAGTCTTTCCCAGTGTATTTGGAAATCTCAGTCAACTGAAAAAACTGTAAGTAATGCATGCAATTCCTTTTTCTTTGTTTTCGTTTCGTGTTTTTTATAAATTGCACTGATTTTGTTGTTACTGTGAAACTTGTATGTTGAGCAGTGACCTCAGTCGCAACTATATCAATGGCTCACTTCCAACGAGTATTGCACGCATCCCTCTTGTCATATTCTGTGTTATGAGCAGAGCCAAAATCTTTTCCTTTTTTGCTTAAGTGGCCTCCATTAAAGTGCAATTGTTGCAATGGTTCAAGTCCCTTTTGGGAAATCGACTTAATGGTCCAATTCCCCCAGAAATTGGTGACATTGCTACTCTGGAGCAGCTGTAAGTGTTGGAGTAAAATTAATGCAAATAATATTAATATAGCTCTGATTCCAACTTCCAACTTATAAATTGGCTAACCAATCTGATGCTTTGACAGTTGACTGGAGTCCTCTGTTTGAAGAAAAGTCAAAGGGAGCCCCTTTGTCCGTGAAAGGGACAAGAGAATAGTAGTATAGTAGAATAGTAGAAAATTCGAGGGAAAGTCATGTTATGGGGTGGAAAATGGAGAAGGCATATGAGATATTACTTGAAATAGAAGCAGTGGTTAGAGTTGGAAAACGATGCAGAGAAGACCTTGGTGGTGTTGGTGATGAGAAATAAAGAAGGATTGAGAGGAGGTTGATGATGGCATTAAAGATCTACGCGCAGAGATCCAAGAAGTCAACCGTTGAAGAATTCATTATTATTGCCAACTTGTATTTTAATTTTGAAGCACTAGTTTCATAGTTTAATTAATAATATGAGCAAATGGAACAAAAGGGATACTCATCGAAAAGTGACTAGTTTTCTAGTTTGATTATGATGATCTCATAAATCTATTAACATACTTAAAAGAAAATCATTTTTCTTTTTGATTTTCTTTTCGAGTAAGATTATCTAAGTTATTATACTCGTTATTTTTTTTATTGTTTAATTAATTGTTCGTACATAACACATAATTTGTACTGAAAGTAGCAGAAAACACTCTTAGAGAAGAGTGAATAAGAGTTTTTCAAAAATATTAATCTAGATGAGCTACTACCAAAAATTAATTCAAGAATTAAACAATGCAAGCACTAGATCTTCAATTTAAGAACTAGATAAACATATACAAAAGTTCAGATCTATTTCATACAGCATTTCACTTGCACATCATATCAGAAACTTAGACAAAATCAGTTCAACAAATTCAATGATATACTGAAAACTTAAGTAGATAGGAATTAAAGAGTAAAGAGATGAAGAGAGATTTGACACAGAGATTTATAGTGGTTCGGCCAAAATGCCTACATCCACTTTCTCAATTTCTTGAGGTTCCACTATGGTTCAAGTTTAGTTGTCCAAGTTTTTCCAAGCTTACATCCATGGTTTCTCACACAAAAGTTCACCATAAACTTTCTCCTTCTAACATTACAGCTAAAAGTCTCTCTCAAATTTCCTACTGAAATATTGAGTTCTTAGCACTCAAAAAGGAATTGAGCTTCACTGTAGCACTCTGTCTCTCTCTCTAGAGCAGAAATTACACATAAATGAGCATGAGAAAGAAGAAGTTTATCGATACAAAATCATAAAGGTGAAGGTCTACTATTGCATTCTCAAACTTCCTTTGTTCTTCCTTCTTTCTGCTTCTCTTTACTAATTTCCCTTAAAAGGTAGATCTCTATCAATTCTTCATAGAGAAACGGTTATATCACTCTGAAGTGACCTCATGACAGAAACTTTGAGATCTGAAGCCTTTACTCGCATAGCAATAATCAAAAGAGAAGAACTGATTTAAGAACTAGTTCTTACAAACCAGCAGAACTAGTTCTGAACTTTCTTTACTAATTTGTACTAAAGAAAAACACTTAAACACAATACAGATTAGAAGTTATAGAATCATTTGTTATCATCAAAAGTAAGACATAGAAATGTGGAACTTACATGTAGACCTCAAGTACGGAAGAAAAATCAATCATAGAAATAAAGACTAAGGTTTGAAAAAACACTCGTAAGTAATCAAAAGTCAAAAAGCATCAAGGACAATTGGACGTAAAAATATGAGTCAAATTTGGATCGTTTTGGCTGTACTAATAACTTTGCTAGCTTTCAATCATTTTACAAGTCCGTCAATGTCGTATATGTGGAAGATAATAGTGTCTAGTTCTGCCACAATTTATAGTAGAATATTATGTGCTGATGCTCTTGCTCGAAGAGGCCCTGATGGAGATTTTAACGTCACCCAAGTGTTTGAACCTCCCAGTTGTATAACAAAGTTGGTGTGGGAAGATAATGAGCAGAGTAGTTAGAGTTTAGGTTCTGTTTCTTTCTTTGGGTGTTTG
>QAOA01004753.1:17934-47484 GCA_003255065.1 Cercis canadensis
TTTTTTTTTTTTTTTTTTTTTATATATATATAAGAACAAAATGCGTTGAAAAAAGAAAAAAACACTCTATAATTGCAGTCTCTTGCACGTAAACTTTTGCCATAAAAATCACACATGCATCTTTCTATGGTTTGTTCCCAGCCACTTGGATTCTTAGTTCTTACTTGGATTCTTAGTCAACTATTTTTAATTTGAAAATAAAAATCCACTTTGAAAAGAAAGCATATAATATATTTCACCAAAAAATAAAGGAAGCATATAATATTTTTTTATCATCTTGTGACGATTATGAAACTACACTAATGTGGATGGAATGGGTAACCTGCTTAGTACGTAGAGTGAATTATTTATGATTTTGTAATGAAAGAAATAATAAACTTCATGGTTACTAAAGTCTAAAACAAAGCAAATTGAACCTTAAGCATATATTTTTTATTGTGGTCAAAAGTTTGAGGTTCAGTGAGAGGCTCAGAACATTATTAAGATAGAGAAAGTCATAATTGTTCTAATCTTTGAACTATATTAATCTCATACCCAATTAAAAAATTAAAATAGAAATATTCATGATATTAACCAAAAAACAAAGCAATAGCCCTAGGCATATTAGGCATATAATTACATGATGGTTTTTCTTTTTTAAGTTGTAAACTTCACCATAAAAGCTGATTTTATTACTGTCCAACAAAATAGTCCCAAAGGGACACCCCACTAATTAAGTATTTAGCTTTTCACTTGTAAGCACTTATGTGTTCAAATTTTATTGAATCAAATAGGGTGTAATAATTGGAGGAGATAAACTCTCTTTGTTAATTATGTAACCTCTATTAGAAAAAAAAAAAAAAAAACAATATTAGAAATGAGGAGAAAGATATGTACCTAACTTGCCCACTATGTTATATGTATATGTTTCTATCCTATACTTTACAATTTTGTTATTTTCGCTTTATATACTTTCTTTAATTTACTTCCATTATATAAATCGATTCCTCTCACTTTCAGAATTTGTTAGAAAGAGAATGGTCCAGTGTTCTTATCTCATGGAGAAAAAAGAAAAAGAAAAGTAAAGATATTACTAGTCAAAACAAATGGTCTTCCAACACCAATAAATAAATTATAACTTTTTACAAATTAAGAATTCAACCAAGTTATGGTTTAGGTAGCCGCCTGGGTCACGTATCCACCATCACAAGTATACAAAGTTAAGGGAAACAACACAGAAAAGGGAAAGAAGGGAAGGGAAGGGGAAGGGGGAGTGTCAAATGTCAATTCATTTTTTGTGTCCGCTAAGCCTTGTCGGCAACTTGCATGTATACTACTAGTAAACTTATCAATTCATTCTTTTAACAGAGTTATTATTTCAATCATTCATGCACATATTTATGCTAACGAAGGTTTGGTGTCAATTAAATCAATCCCAATCATAAAAAGCTTTCCAATCTCCTAAAGAGATTATGAAGGGGTATTAGTGTTCAATAATAAAGTAGAATAGTACCTTAGACAATGTCGGCTTTATTATGATCCCATTGACCTTTGAGTTTGCTTTTGTATTGTTGTTATTTTTTTTTTAACGATAAGAATATTATGTAGTCAATTTTTATATATTAAGACTAAATTTTTTTTAAACAGTCTTAATTTTCTTCTTTGNCTCATGGAGAAAAAGAAAAAGAAAAGTAAAGAAATTACTAGTCAAAACAAATGGTCTTCCAACAGCAATAAATATATTAAGACTTTTTACAAATTAAGAATTCAATCAAGTTATAGTTCACCTTTTTCAAAAGCAATAAACTTCAACAATTAATCAAAATCCTAGTTAGCTGGGTCACGTATCCACTATAACAAGTATACAAAGTTAAGGGAAACAACGCAGAAAAGGGAAGCGAAGGGCGAATGTCAAATTTCAATTCATTTTTGGTGTCCGCTAAGTCTTGTCAGCAACCTTAATGTATTTTTTTTTTTTAAGGTNTTTAAGGTATCTCCAGACTTTGTTTAGAACTAATCTTCTGAAATACTATCAGGCGCTAAAGCGAGAACCTCTCCCAAAAAAGTTTGCTTTATCCACAAGGACTCGAACTCGAGACCACTAGTAAACTTATCATTCATTCTTTTAACAAAGATATTAATTCAATCATTTTTTTTTTCGTTGGGTGAATTAAGATAGAGTCCACCAAAAAATAGAAGGGGAATGTACAACAAAAATATAACCCTTGACATCAATTATATGATTCTTATGACTAAAAAAATATATTGTTAGACCCAAATATCATTGACATCTTGTCCCAACTTTGTTTCATTAGAAAATGTCCTTACACACTATTAGTGTGTGTTTAATAACATGTGGTTAATGTGAAATGTAAATTTTTTTTTTTAGTAAAAACTTGTAAAATTTAATAAAACCTTCAAATTTTTGTTGACCAACGTTGACCAAATTTGATTAATGTTGTCAAGTTTATAATTATAAAATAATGTGAAGTATTCTAATGTAAAAACAATAAAAAAAATTAATTGTAAAATTTTTATACATTATAATCAAATAAAAAAATATCACATCAATTTTTTATAATTTTTTTTAACATGTGATAATATATGGTTATTGACTGCATTAAATTAGATCAAAGGCTTTGGTTCAACTGTGATTAAATCATGGCCAGTGGTATTTAGGGGTTCAATATCTTGGTGGACTTTTTTTTTTTTCTTAAATCCTAAATCTTAAATCTTACAAGAGAAAAAAAATGATTGCATTAAATTAGTGGATCAGAATTAAATTCAACATAAATTAATAACTCTTATTTTACTTAGGCTTAATTGCAATTTTAGTCTCCCTATTTTAATCACTTAAACGTTTTGGTCCTCTTTCTTTAAAAATGAACTATTGAATCCTTCTATATTCATAAAATGTATAAGTTTAGTTCATTTATCTTTAAGTCAAAATTGTTAGGTTTATTTCAAGGTGTAAAATTTTTTGATTCATAATCCAACCGTTCAGATTGAAGGACTACATCTTGTGAACCTCCTCACTAAATTTGAGCTCGATCTAACGGTGAAACTTAGCACAAAATACAAAAACCATAAATTTTCATCTAACCAAAAATTTAGACTTATTCACAGTTAGATCGAGCTGAAATTTAATGGGAAGATTCACAAGACATAGCTCTTCAATCTGAACGGTGGAATTATGAATCAGAGAACTTTACACCTTGAAATAAACCTAAGAATTTTGACTTAAAGATATATGGACTAAACTTGTACATTTTATGAATATAGAGGGACTCAATAGTTCATTTTTAAAGAAAGGGGACCAAAACGTTCAAGTGATTAAAATAGGGGACCAAAATTGCAATTAAGCATTTTACTTATTAAAAATAAAATTATGTAACTCCTTAAAAAAGTGTTCTGGTTCAACCATAGAAAAAAAATTAAGAGAGTTTAATTAAAATTGAGATTAAAGAAATTTGAAAGCTAATTAAATTTAAACTTAAATGTACCACATGAACACAGTAAAAAATAGTATGCAAATAATATTAATATAGCTCTTGTTCCAACTTCTAACTTCCAAGTTCCCGCCATGTTTATGGATCTTTCTCATAAATTGGCTGACCAATGTGATGCTTTGACAGTTGACTGGATAAGTCAAAGGGACCTCCCTTTGTCCGTGAAGGGACAAGAGAATAGTAGAATAATAAATAATAATAATAATAATAATAATAAAAAAAAGTTAATCTCATCATCAATCCACAGTCACACTCACACCAGCTGTTTCATCACCTCGTCATCGTCTTACTCTATTTTTTTTTTCCTTTAACAAATTCTTCTTCTAAGTACCAAGGCATTAGTTTTGCTGTTTCCATTCACCATAATAGTCTCTCTCAAAAGCAACGAGGGTGGCTCTGCTCTGTCACACAGTAAAATGGAGTTTTTTTTATTTCAACCTCCAAACTTGTCTCTCTTTTATTCTTCACATTTCTCGCTTTCAAATACTTCGCCAACTTCGGAATCAAAGCTCAGCTTATACCACAAGATGAAGGTACTCTTCCAAATACTCTCTCTTTAACTTTACCCATTTGGGCAAACTCTCATTTCTCCCTCTTTCTGAAACTGCATTGATTTTTCAAAATTGGTTCTTGTTCTTAGAAACCAACAAGCATTGGAAAATAAACATAAAAAATAGAGCAATCCATGGATTTCCAGCAAGCATGCAAGTTTTGGGATCATCTGGGTCTTGATGAATGTTTTTATTTCAGTTACCAGATCTACCAGAAATTGACCAATCTTCCTTCTTTTTACTCTTCACTGCATTCCTTCATAACCTTTTAGTTTCTTCTTGAAGCTTCTTCATCTCACTTGTGAAGAAGACATTATTTGTTCACTTGTCTACTTGCAATGTTGAAATAGTTTGTAAATGTGTTTATAAAACCAAGTCATTGGTTAAATTAGAGTATGTAAAAGACTTTATAAAGGCTAATTAAAGTTATAAAGTAACTTTAAATAAATGGACATAAGTCTATTTGACAAGCTCAAAATAGCTTAACAAGTCAAAGTTTATTAATGGTCTTTAATTTGCACTTAAAGTGCCTTTTCAACTCTATAAAAAGAGAACTCTCTAATGCATTAGAATTCACTTCTCCATTGAGAGTTTTTGAGGGTTTTGTTATATCTTGAGGTAACTTGCTTTTATAAAGAAACAATATTACACTCAAAACAGTGTAATTGTTCACACCTCAAAGTCAACATAATTAGTTTCCATTATCGTTTTTCTAACAATGACAGATTCCATTGTGATATGGTTTCAACTTATGAGTACAGGTGGCCCACAACTTGCATTATAAATGCAATGTATCTTACAAAAAAAAGGTTCTGGTGCTGTGATCAAGAGTAGCATATAGAAATTAAAGCCATGTCCCATTAAAAGTTAGTGAAACTATTTGATGTTCTTGATACTTCGTACCACATAGGTGGTCACGAGGAAATTTAAGATTCCCAAACTGAGCTTCTTGTTTGCAAATGATGTTGCTATAGATAAACAATAATATCGATAAACAAACTGTCTATTTTTTCTGAGGTCATTTGATATCTCAAATGAAAGAGGGTATAAGAAATCAAAAGAAATTATGATTGCCACTTGTGAAATCAAGACGGCCTTGTTTTGTTTTAATTAGTTATGAAAGGTTTCTTTCAAAAAGAAAAGAGATGAGAAAGGCCGGGGTGGTGGTGTTGGTTCTTGGGTATATCAGTCTCTTTTTATATATGTAATGAATAGATCTTTAAATAAAAAAAAAAAAAAAAAACTCCAATTGCATTTATATACAAGTCTCCCATAATTAAATTAAGTCAGGAAAATTATATCTGGCCAGGCCGGCCTTGTTTTGTTTTAATTAGTTAAGAAATGTTTCTTTAAATAAATCACACTGAGAACAAGGCAAACAAGAATACTTGTCCGTCTATATATATAAACCATCATGGCAGCTAATCAATACCATAATTAAACCATTCCATCAACCTACCACTACACACATTTGCATTTGCATTTGCATATTTGTTTTTTCTCTCCCAAGCTAGCCCATCTGATAGAGCCATGGGGGAAATAGCTATTGGCGTGGCAACCGCAATTTTGGAGAAGCTTGCAACCCAAGCTTACCAAGAGGTTGCCTTGGTTTGGGGTCTGAAAGATGAAGTGGAGAGGCTTCAAAACTCAATGGAGTTCATCAANCTATATATATAAACCATCATGGCAGCTAATCAATACCATAATTAAACCATTCCATCATCCTACCACTACACACATTTGCATTTGCATATTTGTTTTTTCTCTCCCAAGCTAGCCCATCTGATAGAGCCATGGGGGAAATAGCTATTGGCGTGGCAACCGCAATTTTGGAGAAGCTTGCAACCCAAGCTTACCAAGAGGTTGCCTTGGTTTGGGGTCTGAAAGATGAAGTGGAGAGGCTTCAAAACTCAATGGAGTTCATCAATGCTTTTCTCATCGATGCTGAGAACAAGAAAGCAGGAAATCATAGCATAACTGTGTGGCTACGGCAACTCAAAGCTGCATTCCTTGATGCCAAGGATGTATTGGACGAAATAGAGTGTGAGGCATTGCGAAATGAAGTGGTGAAAATGCATGGAAGTGCTACTAGAAAGGTATGGTGCTTTTTCTCAACCTCTAATTCACTGGCATTCCGTTTTAAAATGGCTCGAAAAATTAAGCATGTCAAAGAAAGGATAGACGAGATAGCTTCTAATTGGAAAACATTTGATCTCACTTAGCAACATCCCAATAATTTGCCTTTTATCACTCCCGAGATGCCACATAGGGAGACCCATTCTTACCTCAATGGGTCACTAGTAATTGGTAGGGATGGGGAGAAAGAAGAGATCATAAGTTTTTTTATGAGCCCACAGACACATGATTATAAAATCCTTGTTCTTCCAATTGTTGGAATTGGAGGATTAGGAAAGACCACACTTGCCAAATTGGTGTACAATGATGTGAGAATAATTGAGCATTTTGAATCACGGATGTGGGTATGTGTGTCAGATGAATTTGATGTTAAAAGGTTAATATATGAAATTCTTAAAGCTATGGGTAGACAAACTATAGGAGCTTTGAGTTTTGACCAACTGCAATCTCTTCTTCAAAAGGAATTTCCAAAGAAAAAATCTCTCCTTATTCTAGATGATGTTTGGAATGAAGATTGCCAAAAATGGGTAGAGTTAAGTCATGCTTTATTAAGTGACGAATTAGATCAATACAATAGCAAAATATTAGTCACTACCCATAGTGAAAAGGTTGCCTCGATCATGGGAACTGTTAATCAACACAAGTTGGAAGAACTTCTTGAGGAAGAAAGTTGGAAGCTATTTGTTAAATGGGCATTTCGAGAAGGAGAGGAGGGATAACACCCTAGGCTTGAAGAAATTGGGAAGCAAATAGTTAAGAAGTGCAAAGGGGTACCCTTGGCAGTGGTAAGTTTAGCATCCATGCTTTACTCAAAGCAAGATGAAAGTGAGTGGAAAAAAGTAAGAGACTGCAAGATTTGGAAAATGGATGAACAAGAAGTAGACATTTTGCCGGCATTAAGGTTAAGCTATTATCATTTGCCACTTCACGTGAAACCATTTTTTTCTTATTGTTCCATTTTTCCAAAGGATTACGTGTTCATGGAAGTGGACTTAATTTATTTTTGGATGGCACATGGACTCCTTCAATCAACAAATGAAAATGAAGATCAAGAAGAAGTTGGGAAGTCGTATATGAAAGAGTTAATTTCAAGATGTTTTCTCCAAATTGAACATAAGTTCGCTGGTTATTATCTTCTCGGAATGCATGATCTTGTCCATGATCTTGCAATGTCAACAATGCAAAGTGAAGTATCAGTAATGAGTGTTAGTTCCTCGGCCACAAATGTAAACAAAAATATTTGACACATATCAATTTCAAACAGTGGTCATCAACAAGTTTCAGCTTTCAACCATACGTCCAACAATATCCGAACCATTGGATTTTGGCATTCAACTGACAGAGCTCTTGCGGTCACCAAACCATTTGTCAAATGGATCTCTAAGAAATTCAAGTACCTAAGGGTGTTGAATTTACGATATTCCAACTTGGGGTCCTTGCTGAATTGTTTCAGCAAAATGGATCTCTTCTTTCTCATTCACTGTAGTATACCACTTTCTCATTCACGCCCAACTACCTTCGTCTTCCTCTTCCAGTCGGAGACCAAATTTCAATTGATAGGCATTATTTATATTTCTACCTACATGAAGCATCCATCATTATGCAAAAATTGATTGATACAGATGAATGTACATTTCAAAGAAATTTTTGTACATTTCAAAGAAATTTTTGAATAATAAGAAAGATAGAGGCATTTCCAAGTTGATTTTGGAACTGTTTTCTCTAATGTTTTTAGTCTATGTTATGGCGAATTTGATATCCGCATAGCTTTTATTGAAAAGCTTTTATTTGGGTCCATATATTTACCAAAATTTGGGTATCAACATCATGTAATAGAAATATTTGGCATCCACGATCTTGCTCATTGAATGTTTCATAGGTCATTAATAAATTGCATGTCGCTCTAAGAAGACATCTCAATAGTTAAACACAATTGTCATTTTATTATAGAGGTATCGGGTTCAAATCTCATTGAGATGTGAGATTTTGAGAAAAATAGATTATCTTTTATCATGTAACCTCTAAGGACAAAAAAGAAAATGCATATGTGATTTTAGGTTAGGATCATTTAGTTCTTGAAAGCCTATAGTAATTTTATGATCATTTTTTGGGGTTTTTTTTTTTCTTTGCGCTTCCCATGAATTTTTTCTTCTTCTTTTCCTATCGTTTTTGACATTTTCTCCATTGGCTTTAATGAGTAGTAATCGGAAGGCAACACTTGTAGACCTCCATCTAGTGACTCAAAATATCTTGAAAGCACTCAAAATATTACTCTCAGAAGATATGTCAAAGTAGGTTTACCTATAAGACTTATTTTTTCTTATTTTTTATTTTTTTCTTATTATATATGTCTATTAGAGTAATACTGTCCATATATAAAAATATTTTTTTTAGGTGTCCTAAAAACTTAAGGTAAATAAGACTCAAAAGAGTGACCAACTCCTCGGGCTAAAATACAATGTCAATTTTTATACATTCCTTAAGTACTACAATATTTAAGCATAAATATATGTGATTTCAATTGATAGGACCTAAACATAGTCCATTATTTATATTTCTACCTACATAGAGCATCCATCATTATGCAAAAATTGATTGATACAGATGAATGTACATTTCAAAGAAATTTCTGAATACTAAGAAACATAGAGACATTTCCAAGTCGATTTTGGAACTGTCTTCTCTGATGTCTTTAGTCTATGCTATGACGAATTTGATATCCACATAGCTTTTATTGAAAAGCTTTTATTTGGGTCCATATATTTACCAAAATTTGGGCATACAGCAGCACAGGAGTATATATGGATACTGATGGTGCTCATCACATTGCAACAAATGAGCTTTCCTTGAATATTGCTGGTCCAGAATACTACAGAACAGCCCGCCTTTCCCCTCTGTCACTTAAGTACTATGGCCTTTGTTTGCTGAAAGGAAGTTATGAAGTTAAGCTTCACTTTGCTGAAATACAGTATAGTAATGAACAAACATTTAGCAGCATAGGAAGGCGCGTATTTGATGTCTCAATTCAAGTAAGTATCAAAGAAAAATAGTTTGTGGTGTTGTTTCAATTGCTTCTTTTCCTTTTCTCATATTCTTTTGTAAGAAGATGAAAGCTTTGAACGTAGACTTCTAAATAGTGCATCTTCTTCATAGGGTAACTTATATTTGAAAGATTTTANTAGACCTCCATCTAGTGACTCAAAATATCTTGAAAGCACTCAAAATATTACTCTCAGAAGATATGTCAAAGTAGGTTTACCTATAAGACTTATTTTTTCTTATTTTTTATTTTTTTCTTATTATATATGTCTATTAGAGTAATACTCTCCATATATAAAAACATTTTTTTTAGGTGTCCTAAAAACGTAAGGTAAATAAGACTTAAAAGAGTGACCAACTCCTAGGGCTAAAATACAATATCAATTTTTATACATTCCTTAAGTACTACAATATTTAAGCATAAATATATGTGACTTCAATTGATAGGACCTAAATAGAGTCCATTATTTATATTTCTACCTACATGTAGCATCCATCATTATGCAAAAATTGATTGATATAGATGAATGTACATTTCAAAGAAATTTCTGAATACTAAGAAACATAGAGACATTTCCAAGTCAATTTTGGAATTGTCTTCTCTGATGTCTTTAGTTTATGCTATGACGAATTTGATATCCACATAGCTTTTATTGAAAAGCTTTTATTTGGGTCCATATATTTACCAAAATTTGGGTATCAACATCATATAATAGAAATATTTGGCATCCACGATCTTGCTCATTGAATGTTTCATAGGTCATTAATAAATTGAATGTCGCTCTAAGAAGACATCTCAATAGTTAAACGCAATTGTCATTTCATTATAGAGGTATCGGGTTCAAATTTCATTGAGATGTGAGATTTTGAGAGAAATAGATTACCTTTTATTGTGTAACCTCTAATGACAAAAAGAAAAATGCATATGTCATTTTAGGTTGGGATCATTTACTTCTTCAAAGCCTATAATAATTTTATGTTCTTTTTTTTTTTCTTTGCGCTTCCCATGTAATCTAGAAACCATGTAAACTAAATTTGTATACATCTATGCCATCAATTTTTGTAACAATTTCAAGGACTTTCAATTATTCTAACTTTGAAAAAGAAAGGTGAGGGGGATATTTTCCAGCAAAAGACAAAATTTAAAAACAAAAATCAAAAGGAAGGACTTCCATGTGTTATATATGATCCAAAATCTAAGAATTGAATGTTGGTACGATTTTTGACCAATATGCTGACTCTTCACTTAACAAGGGATTGCTTCATGAATTGGGTTCTTTATTTCTACATACAAGACAAGAGAACCGTTCTCATAGTCTAAGTATTTGACCTACTCAGTTGATTTCTTTTTGGTAGTAATAAATTTGGCACAGTTTTTTTTTTTGGGGTACTATTTGACTTCGTGCATATTGTGATGGTAAAACATCACCGACAAATAAAAAAAAAAATAGTAAAGTACATATTCCTCTATTTCTTATGCATGAATTTTTAATTTAATTTTCCCGTGATAATTTAATTACACCAAATGCATGAACCAGTGCCAAATTATCAAATTATCATAATCATATCCAGCCTTAATTAATGGACTAATTATCAAAGGTCATCGGTCATTGACTTTCTTATCTCTTTCTCCCATTTCATAAATAAAGTTGTATCATAGATCACATAATTCATATGCATGTGCGAGTCTAATCTTTCTAAATCTTATCTCTTTCTCATTTATTGCGTAGTGCATGACATGAGAGACATAATTGTTATTCCACATGAATAAAACATGTACAAAAAAATGGGGGTTCTGATTTTTTTTTTTTTTGATAAAATTTGAAAGTCTTGATTTTAAATTGTAGTTTCTTTCGTTTTGGGCCTTGTGCCTTATTTCTGTATCCAAAAAAAAATATGAAGTTGTTAAGAAAAGTCCACTAAAAATTAGAATTTCAAAATTTTTATTATTTTAATTACTAAAATTTTAATTGGCATAGATAGAAATTGAATTTCTTGACAATTGTTAAATTTTGTAAGTCGGTCCCCATACAAGGAGCACAATTATTGAGTAATAAAAGAAGTGGTCCCCATACAAGAGCACAATTATTTTAGATCAGCACATGCATTTCTTTTAGTGCAATGAATTTGGCATCCAATGGGGTTTCCTAAGATTACCCTGCAGGTCCAACAAATTTAAACAACAGTTCCATATATCTATGAATTGAGTTGGAATTAATGAAATGAAATCAATTTTTACATTAATTAATTTGAATAAATCATTGGATAGACCAAATTCCAATTTATCATTTCAACTTTTGATTTGAGCACATATTTTCCTTAATCCATTTGTATTATTTGCAATGTTTCTCCAAATTACACTACATCATTTAAATTTAAGATTAAACTAAGGTGAAGGTTATGCTATCACCCTTTTTTAGGGTGATTGCACTATACATTTTTTTAGATGGGTAGGATTCAATAAAACTTACAGTATGATTTTAGTATCATTATAAAAATATTAAAAAACTAAATAACATAACTCTTATCTTAAACTAATGCCAAAAGAGGAGAAATATGTTGTTATATTACAATTTGAATTATAGATCATGACGGATAAATATAATTTTACTTAAATCTTTGAAAATATATTTCTTACAGCGGAATTGCTATGCCACCCCCTCAAAATACATTACATGAATCTCCTTTACTTTAAATTTAACTTTTCCACATACTTTATATATGTTATGTTGTTGCTAATAGAGATAATAAAATAATGCTGATGTCAAATTTATTCTGAAATACTTATATATATGTAATGAATAGATCCTTAAATAAAAAAAAAAAAAAACTGCAATTGGATTTATATACAAGTCTAACATAATTAAATTAAGTCAATAAAATTATATCAGGCCGAGGCCGAAGGCTTTGGCCTTCTTTTGTTTTAATTAGTTGAGAAATGATTCTATAAAAAGGGGAGGGGGGGTTCTCAGCTATAGCAATCTTTCTTTCAGTGAACCAAACAGAAATCGTTATCATCTTCTTCTGATATTTTTCTTTCCAAATCTGATCTCTTCTTTCTCATTCACTGCAGTATAGCACTCTCCTTCTCACGCCCAATAACTTCATCTTCCTCTTCCTGTATCGTTTTTCAATTTGTCTTCCCAACTTTCTCTCTCCTTTTTCATTCTATCCTTCCTGTTTCCTATGTTCTCTGAACGTCGGTGATACCAGAAACGTAGACGAAGCAGAAGAAGGAATCAAGCATCCGGCGGCAGTGGAAGAGGTGCTGGTGGTGCAGCGACCACCGACGAGACCCGTCGGAGACCAAATTTGCTGCTTGCCGAATTCATCTCCCTTAATTCTCCAACTGAGACACACATTTTCACTTTTGTTTTTCTCTCCCAAGCTACCCCAGCTTATAGAGGCATGGAGGATATAGCTATTGCCGTGGCAACCCCAATTTTGGAGAACCTTGCAACCAAAGCTTACAAAGAGTTTGCCTTGGTTTGGGGTCTGAAAGATGAAGTGGAAAGGCTTCAAAACTCAATGCTGTCCTTCAATGCTTTTCTCGTCGATGCTGAGAACAAGAAAGCAGGAAATCTTAACTTAACTGAGTCGCTACGGCAACTCAAAGCTGCATTCCTTGATGCCGAGAATGTATTGGACGAAATAGAGTGCGAGGCATTGCGAAAAGAAGTGGTGAAAATGCATGGAAGTGCTATTAGAAAGGTACGGCGCTTTTTCTCAAGCTCTAATCCATTTGCATTCCGTTTTAAAATGGCTCATAAAATTAAGGATGTCAAAGAGAGGTTAGACGAGATAACTTCTAATTGGACAAAATTTGGTCTCACCCAACAACAACCCATTATCACTCCCAAGATGCCACTGAGGGAGACCGATTCTTTCCTCAATGATTCACTAGAGATTGGTAGGGATGGGGAGAGAAAAAAAATCATAAGTTTTTTGATAAGCCCACAGACATATGATGATAAAATCCCCGTTCTTTCAATTGTTGGAATTGGAGGATTAGGAAAGACCACACTTGCCAAAATGGTGTACAATGATGCTAGCATAATTATGCATTTTGAATCACGAATGTGGGTTTGTGTGTCAGATGAATTTGATGTTAAAAGTTTGATGTCTAAAATTCTTAAAGAATTGGGTAGAGAAGGTACAGAAGCTCTCAGTTTAAACAAATTGCAATCTCTTTTTCGGGAGGAATTTCCAAAGGAGAAATTTCTCCTTGTTCTAGATGATGTTTGGAATGAAGATCGTCAAAAATGGGTGAAGTTAAGTCATGCTTTATTAGGTGACAAATTGGGCCAACACAATAGCAAAATATTAGTCACTACCCGTAGTGAAAAGGTTGCCTTGATCATGGATACTGTTTTTCAACACAAGTTGGAAGAACTTCCTGTGAAAGAAAGTTGGAAGCTATTTGTTAAAAATGCATTTCAAGAGGGAGAGGAGGGACAACACCCTAGGCTTGAAGAAATTGGGAAGCAAATAGTTAAGAAGTGCAAAGGGGTGCCCTTGGCAGTGGTAAGTTTAGCATCCATGCTTTACTCAAGCCAGGATGAAAGTGAGTGGGAAAAAGTAAGAGATAGCGAGATTTGGGAAATAAATGAAGAACAAGCAAAAATTTTGCCGGCATTAAGGTTAAGTTATTTTCATTTGCCATTTCACTTGAAGCAATGTTTTTCTTACTGTTCCATTTTTCCAAAGGATTACGAGTTCTCGGAATTTTATTTAATTTATTTTTGGATGGCATATGGGCTCCTTCAATCAAAAAATGAAAATGAAGAACTAGAAGTAGTTGGGAAGTTGTATGTGAAAGAGTTAATTTCAAGATGTTTTCTCCAAATTGAAGATAAGCTATTAGGTGAGCATTATCTAAGAATGCATGATCTTGTCCATGATCTTGCAATGTCAACAATGCAAAGTGAAGTTGCAGTAATGACTGTTAGTTCATCGGCCACAAATGTAAACAAAAATATTCGACACATATCAATTTCAAACAGTGGTGATCAACAAGTTTTACCTTTCAATCATACATCCAACAACATTCGAACCATTTTATTCTGGCATGCCTTTGGGGTCACCAAACAATTTGTCAAATGGATCTCTAACAAATTCAAGTACCTAAGGGTGTTGGATTTACAATCTTTCAACTCGGAGTTCTTGCCGGATTGTTTCAGCAAAATGAAGCAATTAAGATTTCTTAATCTACGCTGGGCAAAGTTGAAGAAACTCCCGGATTCCATTTTCAAGCTCCAGAGTTTGCAGTTCTTAGACATCGGGCAATGTCCACTTGAAGATCCCCTGAAAGACATAGGAAATCTTATTAGCCTTCGATTTCTTATTCTAAGCACAGAAGCCTCGTCTTTGTCCCACTGTGGTTTAGGATGCTTGAAATCTCTTCATTATTTAAACATACGAGAGTGTCATAATTTGGTCAACTTACCATGTGATTTGATGCAACTCACTGCTTTAAGGACATTGATGATCATAGGCTGTAGAAAGATTGTTAATTTAGAGGTACAAGAACTTGAAGAAGAAAAGAAAAATGAAAGGGTCCAGGATTTGAAGCTTGAGCGATTTTATGTTTCCTCCTGTCCCAATTTGGTAGCTTTACCACATTGGCTTCAGAGATCTTCTAAGACTTTGCGGTATATGGGTGTTCATTACTGTAAGAGCTTGAGAGCACTACCAGAAGGGCTGCCAACATCACTTGAGGATCTTACAATTAAAGGCTGTCCCCATTTGAGTGAGAGGTGCCAACAAGACTCAGTCCTAGACTGGCCCAGCATAGCTCATTTCTCCATGTAAGTGTAAACTAATCAAAGTCAAAAGTTCTTCTAATATTATCATTTAATTTTATTTATCATTACATTTTATCAATCTCTATCATAAAATTCTATATTCTTCTAGTTGATCATTATTTTTGTCTTGAATCAAATCTATATACTTAGTTTTCACAACTCTTTCTTAATGACTTCAAACATACGTCACATGTACATCTCCCTGCTACTATTACTTTGTTTTTTTATTTCAATAAATAATTTTGTGCTGTTTTGAACATGCAACATTAACTATCAAATGAAGTCAGAAGTTTGACAAGAGGAGATGTGACAGAGCATTCAGCTTGTGGTCTCTAGAGCTTCATTTCTATATTCTTATGTTACTTTACTTGATTATTATTTTTTGCTTTGAACTGAATTTATATACTTAGTTTTTACAATTCTTTCTTAATGACTTCCAACATAATTTTGTATTTGATTTCAATAAATAATTTTGTATTGTTTCAGACATGCAGGAGTTATTATTCACCCAAGGTCAGAGTCTGAACTGGAATGACAACAAGAAGAGATGCGAGAGAACATTGAGCCTGTGTGGTCTCCTTAGTGAGCATAAATATATATTTCTCTCCCTTGATTGTGTTTATAAATATTTTCACTTGTGTGTATCTATATTTACATTTAATATTGTGTATTTCATTTTTTTTGTAAGATACTGTTATCTGCATATTATTATTATTCTTTGTACTTTTGTTATTTGAATTTAACTGATGCAAATTACTTCTTTTTAATTGAACTTAGATATAGATTGCCGTAACCCCTAACCAGTAAGTAATAACCTTAAAAAAAGTGGTTATAATATTATTTGATATTGATTGACCACATTGATCAAATATATGAGGGAAATTTTAAATTATGCTAGTCATAGAATTTAAGGCTAAATTCCATTTTCCTTCTCTGGGTTGGGGATTAAGGCTTGGCATGGCAGCAGATTTCCAGAAATAAAACCAATTTTTTTGACATTGTATATGATTACAGTATTTCAGTTGCCATAAAAAATAATTGCACAAGTTGAACAAGTGGGGTAATAATTATTGACAGAAGGGTTATGGCCTATGGGTGCCTTTTGCATCATATCATTTGATGAAGGGAGCAGAGAATGGCTCTGCCAGCTGTTATTCTTTGCATTCTGCAGCAACACCACCCACTTTAGCTGGAGGAATGATATTTGCACATTAAAGGTGTGGAGTTGTAAAAAAATTGAGTTTAATAAAATCGTTTTATGTAGGTTGAGTGTGGATTTAGTTAAAATTTAAGTGAATCGAATTAAATTCAAATAACAATATATGTTCAGGTTTAGACAATATCCATTTGCAGCTGCAAGTGTCAAAAATCAGAACCCTTTTAGCCACAGTAAAAAACAAAAGAAAGAAAAACAAAACTCTCGCTATATTTCAATTGGGTCAGGCTTTAAGTAGGGCCTTGGTATGGCAGATTCTAATGGAAAATTTTTGTGTAAGATGCAGTGCATCTCATCAATGAGAAATTGGCAATCATTACAGTTTAGATTTAACTCCCCACTCCACATCGTACACTGTTAAACAGTCAAAAGACGCTTTCTGTCAAAAATATTTACTTTTCACTACACACTTTCCATTTTCTGTTTCTGTTCAAGATAAAGGGGGAAAAGTTATATGCTTCAAGCTAATTGAGTTGTGTTTGATGCAGCGGAAGTTCTACATACAATAATAGCCTCCGAACTAAATTACTTGAATTGGGGAGTTACCCAAAGTTTTTGCAGTGGAGACAAATCAGACAATGGATTCAAGAACGACACTATTCAACCAATTCCAGGGAATGATATCATTGGAAATGTCACATGTGATTGCACCTTTGAAAATGGCACTGTTTGCCATGTTACAAACACGTACGTCCTTTTGTCTTATAATTTGTAAACTATGTTTTTTGGGGTTGCACAACTTTTATAATGGCTGCTAATACAGTAGTTTGTCAGCTGAAGGGTCTCAATATATCTGGAGTCCTACCCAGTGAATTTGGAAATCTCACTCATCTGCAAGAACTGTAAGTGTTACATGATTCTTTTTCTTTCTTTAGTTCATAAATGTCATTGTGATTTTTTCAAGTTTAGTACCTGATATATCTAATATTATACTTGATTTTCCCAATATGATATTCATATGGATGGATTTCAGAAATTTTAGCTTTTGAAAAGTTCACAATTTGTCATTCCCGTTGTATAATAGTGGAAGGTTACCAATGTCATCAAATCCATAAGAAGCTGCCAAAGACTAACTGAAACTTGCATATTGGGCAATGATCTTACTCGTAATTATCTCAGTGGATCAATTCCGAAAAGTCTTGCACAGCTCCCTCTTCTCCAACTGTAAGTTATCATTAGCTTTGGTTTGTGTTTTCTTTTTGTGCTTTATGTATGAGACACTCACAATTTTATAATCATTTATCACATTTGAACCTCTGAGAGCCAAAAGTTCTTTAATTTTTTGCCTGAGTGGCCTCCACCATTTTCCATGCATGTATATTTGACAGCAGTAACGTGTTACTGTTATCATGCTTCAGGTCCCTTAGAAATAATCAATTTAGTGGTTCAATTCCCGCAGAACTTGGTGATATTATTACTCTGGAATCATTGTAAGTGTTGGATAACATTTAATTTCATACTGAAAAATTGCTGATATTTGAGGTTGAATAAATTTTTATTGATGTTTACAGGGTCTTGGAAGATAATTTGTTTGAAGGAGCACTTCCTCCCAAACTAGGAAATTTGGTCCGGTTGCAGAGATTGTAAGACCATTTATTAATGCTTTTTAGCATGTTTGGTTATTGAAATGTTGAGAATGTATTTTTTTGATAATGAAGGATTATATTTGTAATACCCATACATGTTCTTTGTTCATATAATATGCCAATCAATAACTGACCCTTTTTCTTTTTTCCCTGAAATGTACAGACGTCTATCTGCAAATAATTTTACAGGGCCAATACCAGAATCATTTGGCAAGCTAAAGAACCTAACTATTCTGTGAGTTTTATAAAGTGATATGACTATTCCTTCTTTATTTTTTCCCCCTCTCTTTGGTTGTGTTGTGCCTTTGTTAAATTTTGAATTCTCTCCTAATATTTTCAACAGGACGATAGATGGGAGCAGAATATCTGGCAAGATACCCAGTTTTATTGGGAACTGGACCAACGTTTATAGTCTGTGAGTATACTTCATCTTGATTCATTTATGACCTTGTCTTTGTTGGAGAAGAAACTAGTCATATATCATGTTTAACTCCCTTCGTCTCTTCTGAGGAAACTTTATGTTTTTGGTAGGGATATGCAGGGCACATCTATGGAAGGTCCAATTCCTCCCACCATAAACCTGTTAAAAAATTTGACTCATTTGTAAGTACTTGTTCCTTTCTAGCATTTTTCTAAATTGTGGTATTTTGTCCTCTCACTGTTAAATGGTTGTGGAATGTAAATCTACAACAGAAGAACATTTTCTTCTTACGGATATGCCATTTTAATTTCAGGAGAATATCTGATTTGAATGGACCATCTATGACATTTCCTGATCTGAAGGAATTGAAGAGCTTGAAATATTTGTGAGTTGAAACTTTCNTACAATGTTAATTAAGTTTTGTTCTCATTCATTCACATTTTTCTAAATTGTGGTATTTTGTCCTCTCACTGTTAAATGGTTGTGGAATGTAAATCTACAACAGAAGAACATTTTCTTCTTACGGATATGCCATTTTAATTTCAGGAGAATATCTGATTTGAATGGACCATCTATGACATTTCCTGATCTGAAGGAATTGAAGAGCTTGAAATATTTGTGAGTTGAAACTTTCTTTGGTATGATTGAAGAACTATATGATGCATTTGGGCATTATATGAAGTGGTTTATACAATTCTGTGACTCAGGATATTGAGAAATTGTAACATTACTAGTCCGATTCCAGATTACATTGGTGACATGGAAAGCTTAGATACTTTGTAAGTTTCACTCACACTTGGGAGTTCTCTTTTTGGGGTTTTGTTTATCTGATATATGTCTAAAATTATTTTTTGAAACTTGCAGAGACCTGAGCTTTAATAGGTTGACTGGTCCAATCCCAGATACAATTGGAGCCTTAAGCAATCTACGTTACATGTAAGTGAACATTTCCATCTGCTGACCAGAAGAATAGCCACAAGGTTGTGGATAGTCTACCAATAATTTAATTTCTTGAAAGTTGATTTTCTTTCTTCATTGATTTTTACTTTTCTTAAAAAAGTAATTTTAAAAAATGAGTCAGATATTAACTATGGATGCAGGTTTCTGACTAACAATTCTCTGAGTGGAACAATTCCAGGGCGGATACTTGACAGCAAACAGCAAATGTTAGTAAATTTCTTTGATATATTTCTCTAATTACGTAGTTTGATGTCACTTGAAATTTAGCCATCGGACAAGTTCACAAGATAAAATATTAATTACCATTACTCCTTTTGTTCTGCAAACCTGTCTCTTGTAATAATCTTGAGCTCTCAATAATCCCAAGAATACTTTCTCTTGCAGAGATTTATCTTACAACAATTTTACAAAGTCTTCAGCAACTACTTGCCAGCTAGCAAATGTGTAAGCTTCTCTTTCTTTAGCAATTATATATTCATTTTACCTATTTTAATTCTGACCACTTATATTGTGGAACAGAAACTTGGCTTCCAGCCACTCGCCTTCAGCAAATAATTCGTAAGTTCTTGCTAATGGCCTACCCATTTTAAATTTAATGTTCTAATTCTATATCAATTTTGAGTCAAATGTTGGAACTAACAATTCTTCTTGTAGACTTTGGTGCTTGAAGAAGGGCCTACCTTGTGGAGGAAAACCTCAATGTGAGTGTTGAGATTTAGTAGGTCAATCATGATTTTAGGCACTGCAAATAGCTTTGTAAATGAATATCCGATAATTTGTTATTCAGTAATTTCTGATGAGATTTTCACCGTGTCTGCAGATGACTCTTTGTTTATAAACTGTGGAGGACCCAGCATGGAGTTTGAGGGGAATGAGTATGATGAAGATACCAACCCAGAGGGCATTTCAAACTTTGTTTCTAAAGACAAATGGGCATACAGCAGCACAGGAGTATATATGGATACTGATGGTGCTCATCACATTGCAACAAATGAGCTTTCCTTGAATATTGCTGGTCCAGAATACTACAGAACAGCCCGCCTTTCCCCTCTGTCACTTAAGTACTATGGCCTTTGTTTGCTGAAAGGAAGTTATGAAGTTAAGCTTCACTTTGCTGAAATACAGTATAGTAATGAACAAACATTTAGCACCATAGGAAGGCGCGTATTTGATGTCTCAATTCAAGTAAGTATCAAAGAAAAATAGTTTGTGGTGTTGTTTCAATTGCTTCTTTTCCTTTTCTCATATTCTTTTGTAAGAAGATGAAAGCTTTGAACGTAGACTTCTAAATAGTGCATCTTCTTCATAGGGTAACTTATATTTGAAAGATTTTAACATTATGGAGGATGCTGGAGGTGCTGGTAAGGGCATCACTAAGGTATTTGATGTGGATGTTAATGATAGCACCCTGGAGATCCATTTATACTGGGCAGGGAAAGGAACAACTGCAGTTCCTAACAGAGGTGTATATGGACCTCTTATATCTGCTATCATGGTAACCCCAAGTAAGTAGCTTTCATGTTAGTGTTTTCCTTTGGTTTGCCTACCTTGTTATAACATGTCAAATTCTTTTTTGGCCATGGGTTATAACATCTCATATAAGCATTCCTATTTTGTTGTAGACCTCAAAACTTCTTCAAAGGGGAAGTTGAGTAAAGCTATTGTTGGAATTGCGGCTGCATCAGGTTTACTTCTCATGCTGATACTGACACTGACACTCGTTGTCCTCAGAAAGAAAGGTTTACTTGGTGGGGAAAATCCAAAGGACAAAGGTATGATTGAAGTCTAAAATAAAGCAATTAGTTGATCCTATTTCTTGTGATCGAAGGTTTGTGTTGGTTAGCAGTAAATCTGGTTGAATATACATCTATCACTTACGGAATAGTATTATTGCATTCTCTGTTTATTGTATCTGTTTAGATTATGGTAAGACATTAATATATTCTATATGGAGCTAAAACGGTGAAATTTCAGTTAAATAGAAAATGCAGATTTGATTCTTAATTCTAGGAGAATAAATGTATTTTCTTTTTCCTGGAAGCTTGTTCAATTCTCTAACATCTGTGTCTGCCTCTTTTCCTTCTTTTACTATTATTTATATATCTGCCTTGTTGCAGAACTTCTCAATCTGAAAACAGGTTATTTCAGTCTAAGACAAATTAAAGCTGCCACTGGTAACTTTGACCCAGCAAATAAGATAGGTGAAGGAGGATTTGGGCCAGTCTACAAGGTAACTTTGGAAGGATCATAGTTATCAAACTTGGTTAAGCAGTATTGGGGACATAACTTATGCCCAAGACTTTCTTATATGACAATATGATTCTGAAGATATTGCTTGATTCCAGGGTGTGCTATCAGATGGTGCTGTGATTGCTGTTAAGCAGCTCTCCTCCAAGTCAAGGCAAGGGAACCGCGAATTTGTTAATGAAATAGGATTGATTACTGCTTTACAACACCCAAATCTAGTGAAGCTTTACGGCTGCTGCATTGAAGGAAACCAGTTGTTGCTAATATATGAATACATGGAGAACAATAGTCTTGCTCGTGCGCTTTTTGGTAAGTGCTTAATGAACACCTTGTTCTACATGTGTATTCATACTTCCAGAATTAGTAACTGAAAAGACCTTCCCCCTGGTCTGCGTTTTTCCGTTTTTAGGTTGTGAAGAACAGAAGCTAAACTTGGACTGGCCTAGAAGAATGAAGATTTGTGTGGGGATAGCTAGGGGGTTAGCTTATCTTCATGAGGAATCAAGATTGAAAATAGTACACAGGGACATTAAGGCAACAAATATCTTACTTGATAAGGATCTGAATGCCAAAATCTCTGACTTTGGTTTAGCCAAGCTTGATGAAGAAGAGAATACTCATATCAGCACACAAATAGCTGGAACAATGTGAGTAGTTGCCATATCATTTCATTATGTTGAAATCCTAGGATTTGTTAGATAATTAATTACTTTATCATCAGTATAAACAATTGACTTCCACTGATCCACAACCTATTGCTATTGCATAAAACCATATACAATAGAGACTAAGTAATTTTACATTATTCAAATAATCCTAAAAGCATTTCTTAGGTTCAATTTTGTTTTGTGACATCACTAACTCTTGAGTACTGCATGTTCTCTTATCAGAGGTTATATGGCTCCTGAATATGCTATGCGGAGTTACTTGACTGACAAAGTAGATGTTTATAGCTTTGGAGTTGTTGCTTTAGAGATTGTTAGTGGGAAGAACAACACAAATTACAGGCCAAAGGAGGAGTTTACTTATCTTCTTGATTGGGTAAGTTACACTTCTTTGTGGCTCTCTCTAAGTTCTGATCTTTAGAATACATATAAAATGAACCTGAAGTAATACATACCTAACTTACCTAGACATCTTCATATTTAAACTGAGTATGGTTTGTTAAAAAGATTTTTGCCCTTTCTACCTTCTGTCCAAGTCTTCATGGCATTACTATAATACAAATGTTATGTTAAAATATTTATCCGGCAATCAAGCATTTCCAAAATCAAATAGGATGAGGGATGTCAGTGAAATAAAAGGCGGACATTTTATTATTTCCATTTGTTTTTATTTTTCTTGTTGCCATGTTTTTCCTTGTTTCTCTTTAAATTCATAGTTTAGGTTAATATAATGACTACATCTTTGCATGACATTGAAGGCCTGTGTTCTCCAAGAGCAAGGAAACCTTATTGAACTGGCGGATCCAACTCTTGGTTCAAGCTACTCCCAAATAGAGGCCATGAGAATGCTGAACTTGGCACTTTTATGCACCAACTCATCTCCTTCTCTTAAACCATCAATGTCATCTGTTGTGAGTATGCTTGAAGGAAAAACTCCAGTTCAAGCACCCATAAGCAAGCACAAGGATATGAGCCATGATGCAAAATTTAAAGCCTCTGAGACAATATCACTAGACAGCCAAACACTCTTTTATTCTACATTCTCACATGAAAGCCTAGAGCAAAGAGTCAAATCAATGGATGACCCATGGATTGATTCCTCCACATCTCTTCCAAGTGCAAATGATTATTCCTCACCCAGTAGGCTTCTTCAAGATTCTGGTCCTGTAAATTTGTAGTGATTTGTACACAGTTCTGGCATTACATGTATTCACTGATGAAAAGGCAATGCCTTGAAGAAGTCATGCAGCAGACTCCACGGTGTAATTTTTGTGAAAAGATTTTCCTATTTGTATGTTGCTATATATATGTTTTGGTTTAAAGGCATTTCTTGTGCTGATTTTATCAAGATAATAATTAACTTGGATTTTAGAGCTCGAACTGGTTGATTTCTCAAATATGAATTCAAGGGCATGCATGGTACTTTTAATTTGGTAACTAAAATCACCATGGGCAATTTTGGAATCAAACTCAAAATCTTTTCTTTCTTTTTTTGGTTACCCACCGGTGTCCGGGCTTCGCCCGACTAATCCGGTTTCGAGCCGGGAAGGACCACAAGGGCGGTAAAGCTCTCCCAACAGACGCAGCTGCATTCCCAAGGGCTCGAACCCGAGACCCTTGGTTAAGCTAGAACAGCCCCTTACCAGCTGATCTACACGCTTGTTGGTAAAATCTTTTCTTTCTAGTTGTACGAATTAGGGAGTAAAACATTCGAAATCTTTTCTTTAATTATGTTGTGGTGCAGTTCGTAATTTTGGGTCTTTGACCCATTTGCTCACCTAAAAAAAGGTCAACTATATTCATGGAGTGCTAAATTTTGACATAAAAGCAAGATTCGAAAGTTTCTCTTTCTACCATCACATGCTACAAATTCTTGTTCAAGCTCATTTATTGAAGAAACAGGTGAGCTACACTGAAATTAAGCTTATCCAACTACTGCTTCTTTAGGCTGAAAAGTCTCATAGATGTGCTTGACATAGTACATATGAAGGGTTTTGTCATGAGTAGTGTTAAATGCATGACTCGTATTTATAACTATATTTTAAGGTGAGCATTATCTTCTCACCCCTTGTGTTATTCTATTATACTACACTCATTCATTCACACAGGGACCTGAGAGTTACTCAGTATGTGCCGANTAGTTATCAAACTTGGTTAAGCAGTATTGGGGACATAACTTATGCCCAATACTTTCCTATATGACAATATGATTCTGAAGATATTGCTTGATTCCAGGGTGTGCTATCAGATGGTGCTGTGATTGCTGTTAAGCAGCTCTCCTCCAAGTCAAGGCAAGGGAACCGCGAATTTGTTAATGAAATAGGATTGATTACTGCTTTACAACACCCAAATCTAGTGAAGCTTTACGGCTGCTGCATTGTTGCTAATATATGAATACATGGAGAACAATAGTCTTGCTCGTGCGCTTTTTGGTAAGTGCTTAATGAACACCTTGTTCTACATGTGTATTCATACTTCCAGAATTAGTAACTGAAAAGACCTTCCCCCTGGTCTGCATTTTTCCGTTTTTAGGTCGTGAAGAACAGAAGCTAAACTTGGACTGGCCTAGAAGAATGAAGATTTGTGTGGGGATAGCTAGGGGGTTAGCTTATCTTCATGAGGAATCAAGATTGAAAATAGTACACAGGGACATTAAGGCAACAAATATCTTACTTGATAAGGATCTGAATGCCAAAATCTCTGACTTTGGTTTAGCCAAGCTTGATGAAGAAGAGAATACTCATATCAGCACACGAATAGCTGGAACAATGTGAGTAGTTGCCATATCATTTCATTATGTTGAAATCCTAGGATTTGTTAGATAATTAATTACTTTATCATCAGTATAAACAATTAACTTCCACTGATCCACAACCTATTGCTATTGCATAAAACCATATACAATAGAGACTAAGTAATTTTACATTATTGAAATAATCCTAAAAGCATTTCTTAGGTTCAATTTTGTTTTGTGACATCACTAACTCTTGAGTACTGCATGTTCTCTTATCAGAGGTTATATGGCTCCTGAATATGCTATGCGGGGTTACTTGACTGACAAAGCGGATGTTTATAGCTTTGGAGTTGTTGCTTTAGAGATTGTTAGTGGGAAGAACAACACAAATTACAGGCCAAAGGAGGAGTTTACTTATCTTCTTGATTGGGTAAGTTACACTTCTTTGTGGCTCTCTCTAAGTTCTGATCTTTAGAATACATATAAAATGAACCTGAAGTAATACATACCTAACTTACCTAGACATCTTCATATTTAAACTGAGTATGGTTTGTTAAAAAGATTTTTGCCCTTTCTACCTTCTGTCCAAGTCTTCATGGCATTACTATAATACAAATGTTATGTTAAAATATTTATCCGGCAATCAAGCATTTCCAAAATCAAATAGGATGAGGGATGTCAGTGAAATAAAAGGCGGACATTTTATTATTTCCATTTGTTTTTATTTTTCTTGTTGCCACGCTTTTCCTTGTTTCTCTTTAAATTCATAGTTTAGGTTAATATAATGACTACATCTTTGCATGACATTGAAGGCCTGTGTTCTCCAAGAGCAAGGAAACCTTATTGAACTGGCGGATCCAACTCTTGGTTCAAGCTACTCCCAAATAGAGGCCATGAGAATGCTGAACTTGGCACTTTTATGCACCAACTCATCTCCTTCTCTTAGACCATCAATGTCATCTGTTGTGAGTATGTTTGAAGGAAAAACTCCAGTTCAAGCACCCATAAGCAAGCACAAGGATATGAGCCATGATGCAAAATTTAAAGCCTCTGAGCCAATATCACTAGACAGCCAAACACTCTTTTATTCTACATTCTCACATGAAAGCCTAGAGCAAAGAGTCAAATCAATGGATGACCCATGGATTGATTCCTCCACATCTCTTCCAAGTGCAAATGATTATTCCTCACCCAGTAGGCTTCTTCAAGATTCTGGTCCTGTAAATTTGTAGTGATTTGTACACAGTTCTGGCATTACATGTATTCACTGATGAAAAGGCAATGCCTTGAAGAAGTCATGCAGCAGACTCCACGGTGTAATTTTTGTGAAAAGATTTTCCTATTTGTATGTTGCTATATATATGTTTTGGTTTAAAGGCATTTCTTGTGCTGANTTTTAACACTTATTAATTTAATATTTAAATTCAGAATATTTGTTAAAATTATAAAAAAAAAAATGTTACTTACACAATAGGTTAAATTCACTAACTTGATGTATAGTAAAATTGAAAAAAAATTAAATTTAATAGAACAAAACTTAAGTGATCCAATAATTAAACTAAAAAATATATCAACTATAAGTGTGCGATATAATAAAGTTGATCAATTAGTGTACAAGAACATTCTTCTTTATATATTCAATCATTCATGCGCATATTTATGCTAACGAAGGTTTTGGTATCAATTAAATCAATCCCAATCATAAAAAGCTTTCCAATCTCCTAAGGAGATTATAAAGGGATATTAGTGTCCAATAATAAAGTAGAATAGTACCTTAGACCATGCCGGCTTTATTATGATCCCATTGACTTTGGAGGTTGCTTTTGTATTGTTGTTGTTGTTATTTTTTTTAACGATAAGAATATTATGTAGTCAATTTTTATATATTAAGACTAAATTCTTTTTTAAACGGTATTAATTTTCTTCTTTGTATGCTTAATATTAAATAGCAATGAAAGTTTATAATTTTGATTAGGAGCTGTTAAATAGAAATGTCAATGATGACTGATGAGTGGTTGATGAGTAAAACTTCTTGATGTATGGCTTTGATGTGAATATTAAAGGCCCTTCCTTTATTGTTTAAGTGAAAACTTTGAGATTAGTGAAGTGTTTCAACATGTTTTGATTTAATTAATAGATACAAACGAGAGAGAATCAAATGTTAGACTCGGTTAATGTATAGTCTAAATACGATTGCTCCTAAGTCCATAGCTTCTTCTAATTAATTGAGGATTTTCTTTGTCAAATATATATATGGTTCATCAATATTCATGCACGTGTCAACAAATGTTTTTCTTTTGTAATTCTACAAGAGTGAGATTTTGTGAGGTAAATAATTGTGTATCTATTATTTCTTTAAATGGAAAAGGGCATTTAGTATCATCATTAACTAAACTTTTAATCCAATAACAATGTCAATTAAGGAAAAGAAGAATAAACCTACTAATTTTTTCATCTAAAAATAAATAAATAAATAACTTGTGTATGGATGAAATTGAAGAAGATAAACCGGTAGCCGGCTTGGCGCTGTCAAACATGAACGAATCATTCATATTTATATAAAGTCCCCAACCAATGCCGTGTTCTGCCTCTTCCGTGTAAAGACTAGAGACAGCGTTGCTGATTTCTGAACCCAAATAAAAAAAATATTAAAAAACTAGAAATATTATTTATTTATTTCGTTGTTTAAAAATTCCGTGCCATCTTTAGAAGTGTCTCCTTCTCTTTCCCTCCAACAAATCCTACTAACTCTCATTTCTTTCTCTGCTTTGTTTTGTTCTGTTCCTCTCTCTTGTGCTTGTCGTTTTACTCGTCTCTGTCTCTGAAACGCAACCAAGGTGGCCTCTGACACAGCACAATGGAGTTTGTGATTTCATGCTCCAAACTTGTCTCTATTTTGATATTCTCATTTCTGGTTTTGAATTGCTTCACAGAGTTTGGATCCAACGCTCAACTTATACCACAAGATGAAGGTACTCTTCTAAACACTCTCTTTAACTTACCCTTTTTCCCAAACATCCATTCTCTGCCTCTGTTTTTCATCCAAATTTTGTGACCAAAACTGATTTGATCTTACAATTGTTTAATGTTACGCTTTGTTGTTCGTTCGTTAACGCTCTGTTTTGTTTCTCGAACCATCAGAAACTCTTGTAACTTCCAAAACATGGTCTCTGTTTCTGAGATCTTCACTTATCTGCTTGTAATGGCTAATTCTTTATCATACACCAAACAAAACTTGATTTTGTATTGGAGTTTATCTTATTGTTTCATCAATTTGAAGTGTTTTGGAGATCCAATAAAATCAAATTTGTTGTGGATTGTGATGCGGCAGGCCATGTGAGATGATGTGGATAAATCAGTGCTACAATCATCTACTGATATTTGCATCATGGACACATTAAAATGTCTTATAATATTTCTAGTCAAATCAGTGCTACAATCAAATACTGATATTTTATATGAAAACTAAGCTTGGATATATTATTTATTGCTGAATGAATTACAATATATTTTATCATCATGGATCACAATGAACAAAGATTGAAAAAATTGTGTAAGTAAGGAATATTAATTTTGTGTGCTATGCAGGCCTTGTAGCCTTAAGGTCATGAACCATGCCTCTTATAGCATGGGAATCTCTACCTAACCAGTTTGAACTCTAGAGTATGGTTTATTTTTTATTAGGGGTTAAATTTTTCTAAAATTAACCAGTTTCCTTTTTTACTAGTACCTATATTTCATTCATTTGAGAGAAACAAATTGCACTCTTGGTTAGGAATTATTGACAATTGGGTTCTTGTCAGCAATTAATAGAGGTAGCATAGTATGGCTTTGCCACCTGCTACANTTGCACTCTTAGTTAGGAATTATTGACAATTGGGTTCTTGTCAGCAATTAATAGAGGTAGCATAGTATGGCTTTGCCACCTGCTACAATAATTACTGTGTCAGCCATCACCTATTTTGGGGCATGGTTAGGTTAATATTAAACTTTAGTCCAATTTGGAATAATGTTCATGGTTTTTATTTTTTATATTTGTCTTTTGAGTATTGATGACAAATCTTTAATAGGATAAGGATGTGGGTTATGTTGAAGGTTAGGAAATATGAAAGTTGTTTAGGGAGTCACTATTTTCACATTTTATTTTGTTAAGTCACACTTTATTTAATGTTTAAATATAATATAGATTAAATTGTTCTCAATTAATATGAAATTTGTTTAACTTTGACTAATTTTTTTTTTTATATTAAAAGAGAGTTTTTACAATAGTTTAAATGTACTGCAAATTTATATAATTTGGACGAATTTTGAATTAGGTTTTTATAGTATTTTTTTTCTCTTTTGAGGTTCTTATAGTTTAAATTTTTTTAATTAGGTCACTGCTGTCACCTCCAGTTATAACTCCGTCAGTGTAGTGCTCACTAGCAAACATCTTGTCTATGTGGCAATAAAAAAAGTTGACTTAATGCCAAAGTGACATAAAAATTGTCACCTCATCATATTTACCAACTTCAATCTTCAAGAGGAAAGACGATGAGGTGACAATTTTTGTGTCATATTAGCTTCTTTTATTGCCACATAAACAAGTCATTTGTTATGTGAGCACTAAATTGACGGAGTTATAACTAGAGGTGAAAATAATGACTCAATTAAAAAAATTTCAAACTATAAGGATCCAAAAAGAGAAAAAAAAAAAAAAAAAA
>QAOA01004753.1:48350-165856 GCA_003255065.1 Cercis canadensis
CAATTGTTGCAATGGTTCAGGTCCCTTATGGGAAATCGACTTAATGGTGCAATTCCCCCAGAAATTGGTGACATTGCTACTCTGGAGCAGCTGTAAGTGTTGGAGTAAAATTAATGCCTTATTGGAAAATGGGTGAATTTGAGGTTAAATATATTTAGATTCATGTTTACAGGGTCTTGGAAAATAATCAATTTGGAGGACCTCTTCCTTCCAACCTTGGAAATTTGGCCCGGTTACAAAGACTGTAAGACCATTTATTAATGCTTTTTAGCATCTTTTGTTATTGAAATGTTGAGAATGTATTCTTCTCATAATGAAGGATCCTATTTGTAATACCCATAAGGCAACCATAATTTATCTATTTTAGATATTTATTTTTCTATTTTCTTTTTCCCCCTTTGCTTTTAAGGTTGTGGGGAAAAGGAGGGGTTAGCCGTCAATATTTTGCTATTTTCTCATTTATCTTTTTCTTTCTTCCTTATGATATATAACAAGTAAATAAGTGGATTTAATTGGAGAAATGTAAAGAAAATTTGCTACATAAATGTTCATGAATAATTGAATGGTGTCTTGATTGATCTTCTTGGAGATTGACTGTTATGATGATTTGGAAGTTTTATAATTCAACTTTGAACCTGCTATTTTACTTTCTGGTCCCTACTTTTATTGATGTATATAAAACTATCGATTGTATCATATGGCTTTGGCTATGCATAACCCTTTTTTTTTTCCTAATAAATCTGCAGACTCCTTTCTTCAAATAATTTTACAGGGACAATACCGGAAACATTTGGTAATCTGAAGAATCTATCCGATTTGTGAGTGATACAGTGTGATACTAATGTTCTTAGATTTTTTGTTATGTCTCTGTTAGATTCTGAAATCAGTTCTAACATTTTCTGCAGTAGGATAGATGGGAACACATTATCAGGAGAGATACCAAGTTTTATTGGGAACTGGACCAAACTTGATAGACTGTGAGTCTTGTCATTTTGATTCATCTATGACCTTATCCTTGTTGGAGAAGAAACTAATTCTATATCATGTTTAACTTCTCTTTTCCTTTCTGATGAAATTTTATGTTTTTGATAGGGATTTGCAAGGCACATCCATGGAAGGGCCAATTCCTTCCACCATAGCTGAATTGAAAAATTTGACTGAATTGTGAGTACTTGTTCCTTTTCAGCATATTTTTAAATTGCTGCATTTTGACCGCAAATTACAATGGTCATGAAACAAAATCTTCAACCAACGAAGAACATTTTCATTTCATTGATGAGGCATTTTTATTTCAGGAGAATATCTGATTTGAATGGAACAACCTTGGCATTTCCTAACCTGGAGGATTTGAAAAGCTTGGAACAATTGTGAGTTGAAACCTTTTCTGGTATTATGCAAAGAACTATATGATACATTGGGCTTTTTGTGAAGTGGCTTATATCCTTTCTATGAATCAGGGTATTGAGAAATTGCTTGATCACTGGTTCCATTCCAGATTACATTGGTCAAATGACAAAGCTAGTTACTCTGTAAGTTGCATCAATTAGATATTCTACTAGCTATATATTGTTCAAATTTTCTTTTCTCTTGCTATTTATTAATTTTTTCTCCATATATCCTGTACTAATTATAGGACACTAGGGGTTTCACTTTAACCCTGCTGATAAAAAGCATAGCTGTGAATTCTCACTTTGAATTATGATATGAAGACACAATGACAATGCAAGCATGTTTTAAAGATTACTTTGAAGATTACTTAATACTCTGTTAATGCGGAAGATTATTTTTGCAGAGATCTGAGCTTCAACAGGTTGACCGGTTCAATCCCAAATTCTATTCAGGGCTTGGCAGCTTTAAATTACTTGTAAGTGAAAATTTTCATTGCTTGCCAGAAGATTAACCAAAAGGATGTGAATTCTGCCAGTAATTTAACTTCTTGAAAGTTGTTTGTTTTTCTTCATTGATTTTAACTTTCTGTGATCATAAATGAGTCATATATTAACTACCGATGCAGGTTTCTGACTAACAATTCTCTGGACGGAACAATTCCAAATTGGATAGTGAGCAACAATCAAAAAATGTTAGTAGATTTCCATGATATTCTTTTCTAATTGCATGGTTTAGAGTCACTTCTTGAACTTTTTGCTTTAGACAGGTTTACCATAAACCATATCAATCTTTAGCTCTCACTGAATTTTGAAGATTTAAAACTTAATCCTGCAATACTTTCTCTTTCAGGGATTTATCTTACAACAATTTCACAGATTCTACTGCAGCTATTTGCCAGCTCAACGATGTGTAAGCTTCTCTTTGTTTAGAAGTTACATAAGCATTTGACCTAGTTAGATACTGACCATTGCTATTTGCTGAACAGGAACTTGGCTTCCAGCTACTCATCTTCAGCAAACAATTCGTGAGTACTTGCTTATGGTCTATTTGTTATAACTTTAATGTTCTGACACTATCAATTTTGAATCATCTGTTGAAACTAACTATTCATATTGTAGAGCTACTTGGTGCTTAAGGAAGGATCTCCCTTGTCGTGGAAATCCCCAATGTGAGTGTTGAGACTCAGTAGACCAGTCATGCCTTCATGAAGTGCAATAATTTTTCGAGTGAAGTTCTGATAGTTTCTGGTTGAAGTAGTAATTTCTGATGAGATTTTCACTATGTCTGCAGATTATTCATTGTTCATAAATTGTGGAGGGCAGGCAATGGAATATGAGGAAAATGAATATGAGGAAGATCGCAACCCAGAGGGCATTTCAAACTTTGTTAATACAGACAATTGGGCCTATAGCAGCACAGGAGTATTTCTGGGTGACGATGATGCTCCTCTCATAGCAACAAATACGTTTTCTTTGAATATTAGTGGTCCAGAGTACTACAAGACAGCTCGACTTGCCCCTATATCACTTAATTATTATGGACTTTGCATGCTGAGGGGCAATTACAAAGTAAAACTTCACTTTGCTGAGATAATGTTTACTAATGACAAGAATTATAGCAGCCTTGGAAAGCGCATATTTGATGTTTCAATTCAAGTGAGTTCTGAAGAAAAATATTTTCGACATTGTTTCAATTGCTGTGTTTTTCAAATTTATTATATTAGCTCTTTTAATTTGGTTTTCCAAGAAAGAAAAAACTTTTGACGGTAGCAATTTTTAATCTTCCAATTTTCCAGGGTAATGTATATTTGAAAGATTTTAACATTATGGAAGAAGCTGGTGGTGCTGGTATAGGCATCACAGAGGAATTTGATGTTGATGTCAATGGTAGCACATTGGAGATCCATTTATACTGGGCAGGAAAAGGAACAAATGCCATTCCTGTTCGAGGAGTATATGGACCTCTTATTTCTGCTATCTCAGTGACCCCAAGTAAGTTCTTTTAATGATTGGTTTTCTATCTTTCTTTTGACAATTTATTTCTTTTACGTCATATAAGCATTTATATTATGTTGTAGATTTCAAAATTCCTTCAAATGGGCTCTCAGCTGGAGCTATTGCTGGAATTGTGATTGCGTCATGTGTGCTCCTCCTACTGATCATATTGATTGTTCTTCGAAAGAAGGGTTACCTTGGTGGGCAGGATCCACAAGACAAAGGTAAGATTTGAAGTCTGAACAAATCACTTCAGTTGCTGCTCTCTCTCGTAACGCTTTTGCCGATAGGAGATTCTGATTTGTTAGCTGTAAAATGGATGAATATACTTCTACAGAATAGTAATAAACATTTCTTCTATCTGTTTAGATTATTTTTAGACATTATATAGTATAAAGAGCAAACGTGATGATAATTTAAGTTAGAAAAAAAATGCAGGTTTGGTTTCTTTATTCTGGCCAAATGGCAAATGAACGTCTTATCTTTCTCTTGGAAATTTGTTTGATTATCTCTCTCTTACATTATATATCTTCCTTGTTTCAGAACTTCTAGATCTCAAAACAGGCTATTTCTCATTACGACAAATTAAAGCTGCCACTAATAACTTTGATCCAACAAACAAGATAGGTGAAGGAGGCTTTGGGCCAGTATACAAGGTAACTTCGCTTGTATTATGATTATCCAACTTACTTGAGATTCTGCAATGCTGGGGCATGTCACTTATGCACTATATTTTTCATATATGAAAATATAATTGAGAAGGCATTGCTTTAATTACAGGGTGTGCTGTCAGATGGTGCTGTGATTGCTGTTAAGCAGCTATCTTCAAAATCGAAGCAAGGGAACCGTGAATTTGTTAATGAAATAGGAATGATATCTGCTTTGCAGCACCCAAATCTTGTGAAGCTTTATGGTTGCTGCATTGAAGGAAACCAGTTGTTGCTAATATATGAATACATGGAAAACAATAGTCTTGCTCGTGCACTTTTTGGTAAATGCTTCTTCATGAACACTTGTATGTGTATGTTCTTGCATCCAAAATTAAGATGTAACTGAATAACCTCCTCCCCTCCCCCTTCCATCTGGGTTTTTTTTCTTTTCCAGGCCGTGATGAACAGAGGCTACACTTGGATTGGCCCCGAAGAATGAAAATCTGTTTGGGGATAGCAAGGGGGTTAGCTTATCTTCATGAGGAATCAAGGTTGAAAATAGTACACAGGGACATTAAGGCAACAAATGTCTTACTTGATAAGGATCTGAATGCCAAGATCTCTGACTTTGGTTTAGCCAAGCTTGATGAAGAAGAAAATACCCATATCAGTACACGAATAGCTGGAACAATGTTAGTATATATCCTGCTGCAACATTTTATGTTTAAATACTAGAATTTGGTAGATAATTGGTTCGAAAAAAATTAGTAGATAAATTATCATCAGCATAAACAATTGGCTTGATTTGTTGTCCTCAATATATTGCTAGTGCATAAAGCCATGAGAAGATTCAGTAAATTTATACCATGTGAATAACTCTAATTGTTTTGGGACATCACTAACTGTTGAGTACTACATCTTCTTTTATTAGAGGTTACATGGCTCCTGAATATGCTATGCGGGGTTACTTGACTGACAAAGCAGATGTTTATAGCTTTGGAGTTGTTGCTTTAGAGATTGTTAGTGGGAAGAGCAATACGAATTACCGGCCAAAGGAAGAGTTTGTTTATCTTCTTGATTGGGTAAGATGCACTTTTTTGAGTTGTGACTTTAGAATACATATGAAATGAAGCTGAAGTAATTGTTTGGAGCATTTGGGTGCATAATAATACATAACTTAATTTGTGATGACTACATTGAAGGCGTACGTGCTCCAAGAGCAAGGAAACCTTCTAGAGCTGGTGGATCCAATTCTTGGTTCAAGCTACTCCCCAGAGGAGGCGATGAGAATGCTGAACTTGGCACTGCTATGCACCAATCCGTCTCCGACTCTTCGACCAATCATGTCATCTGCAGTGAGCATGCTTGAAGGGAAAACTCCAATCCAAGCACCAATTATCAAGCGTAAGGACTCAAGCCAGGATCCAAGATTCAAAGCCTTTGAGATGCTATCACAAGACAGCCAAACACTGGTTTCTTCCAGAGTCTCACAAGAAAGTATAGAGCGAAGAGGCCAATCAACGGATGGACCATGGATGGACTCCTCCATATCTGTTCCAAGTGGGGATGATTATTCGTCATCCGCTAAGCTTCTTAACGATTCTTAAGGATTCTCATTATGAGTGTTCACAAGTTTGGATCACAGATTTCAATTTAAAGGATGTTCCAATTCTTTTGTAAAGGAGCCAAATAGTATTAGTACAGAGTGGTAGCACTAGCATGCATACAAACAAAGAAATGCCTACAAGTTTTGTACCATATTCGATTTTTGTTTTTTTTATGTCTATGTTACTAGCTTTGTGGTTGACAGAAATTCCATGTGTTGATTTCTATCAAGATGGTAATTAGTTTAGGTTCTAGTCTTTGACTGCCTGATTTGTTATATAAGGAATTCAAAGACATGCATGCTACATTGTCATAGTTTTTAACACTAACAATAAAAAAGAGAAAATGAAAAATGGCAAGGAAGAATTAATTTACAAGCAGACGAAACAGAAAGGGAAGTGGACCCCCAGACACTAGACTGCAGATGGAAATTTCCCAATAGCAATTGCTAAATACATGGGAAAATTGATATTTTCATAAACAAGTGCTATAAATTGTGCACAACTAATTTTAAATTTAGCTAAAAAAAAAATAACATAAAAATAGAGTTTCTCTGGACATGTGCCTCTCCCGTTATGCCGAATTGTCAATCCCACGCAACACATGACTCTCTATCCTTACGCGTGACTTGGAGAAGGAAAACAAAAAAAGCAGAAGCAGAATCACTGTTGGATCGTGTGAGAAGCTGCACCATAACTTATCTTGAGACCTCAGCAACCATCCACAGCCGTCAGATCAGTTGCCACTAGCCATACTATATTTACACCACCCAATCCAAACTGCATCTTTTAGCAGCCCAAGACAGAAAGAAGCAGTCATCCTTCCTAGGCCATCCCTATAAAGTTGTTACATTCATTTCCAATTTTCTCTGTAACCAAAAAGAAAACAAACAATAGTCTCCTTGTTCTTCTTTTTCTTCCAATTCCCACTTCCTAGTGAACCCTCTTCACTGAAGCTCCATTTTGAGCAAATTGTGTGCATGATGGAGGACCGAAAATTTTGTGATGTGCTAAAATGTTCATTAATCAATTTGGCTCTTAATGGAGCTGATATGGTGTTCAGGGATCAGAAACTGCAGAAAATCAGCCCCTTTACAAATGATCTTATGAAGGGATCATTTTTCTTGAGGGTTCATCTATTGAAAGTGAGGAAAGTACCAGAGAAGATGAAAATGTTCCAAACAAAATGTTCCAAGAAGATGAGAGAGTTGGAGCTAAATTGGACAATACTTTTCTTGAACTGAACAATAGCATAGTTTGTGTGAATGTGCCACAACAAAGGGTGAGGTACCCTTCAGAAGGCTATAGTGATTTCCCTTTTAACATTTTGAACTTTCTTGCACTATATACCATGAGGTGTGTTGGCTTACAATTGAGTGTTCTGGTTAGTCTTCTCACATTTCCAATTTGGATGTCATATTTCTCTCTTATGTTTCTCTTGTTTCCATTTCAAACACTGAGGCATCTTAGAGGGTATATGACTAAAAAGCTATTAAGAACCTCTATAGTTGTTGCTTCTTCTGTATCCGAGCACGTGAAAACGCAGAAGAAGCTCGCAGTGAGGGTTGGTTGGGCTGCATTCTCATCAGTGTATGTGTGTTCAATGCTGCTAGGATTGCTTTTGTCAGGTTTTGTACTTGGAGGACTTGTAATGCACCGTCTGGTGGAGAAGCCTGTGCAGATGAAAGAGTCCTTGAATTTTGATTACACTAAGGCTAGTCCAGTTGCTTTCATGCCACTTATGTCATCTTCAAGCATTGGCGCTTCCTCTCGCCTAATTGATACCTATAATATGCGAGGCGGTGCTCGTGTTTTTCCTAGCAATCACAATTTGCAGCTGACTGTTTCAGTGACAGTGCCTGAATCAGATTACAACCGTAAGCTTGGTGTTTTCCAGGTATTATCTTAATTCCTCATCGCGCAACTCGATCTATCTGTCTTCTATGATGCAAAGCTAAAATGGAGTGTGTTAAAGATAAAAATCATTTCTCATTATCATTTTTTTATAGTCAATGTCACAACTTTCTACAAATGGCTTGTATGGCAGGAGTTAAACAAAGAAATAACTCAAATTCTGTGTCACATAAGATAAGACAGTTTGTAGAATGTATGTGTTGGGATATGGTAATTTTTATTTATTTTTCATCTTTATTTGTGGTGACAGGTGAAGATGGAGCGTCTGTCTGCAAATGGTAAAGTCACTGCTAGTTCAAGCTACCCATGTATGCTGAAATTCAAAAAGCAAACCAATCCGCTATGTTGAGACATTTCTAAAGAGTGCTCCACTTATTGCTGGTTTTCGAACAGAATCACAAGTTCTAAGCATAACCATGAATGACTTCACTGAAGGGCTTGAGCCTACTACCTGCCTGAAAGTTTCAATAGAACAGCGAGCTGAATATGAACATGTAGGCGGTGTACCTCAAATTTATGCTGCATCTCTTGCACTTGAATCTGAGCTCCCTCAATTGAACAAGTTAATTTGGGAGTGGAAAACAACAATTTTTGTATGGACCAGTATTATGGCGTTCTTCACTGAGTTTATGGTCATCATTGTCTTTTTCAGACCCATTATAGCGCCAAGGGGGAGGCCAAAGAATGGTTACAGCAGAAAGCATTCTCCTTCATAACTTAGATTTGATTCATAATTTGGATGAGTTCTCACAATTTCTGAAACAACTATTTCAACTGTGGCAAGTTTTCCTCTTTAGTTCAAATAAGTAGCGTGGTATGGTATTCGTTTTACATACCCTGATACCCAGCTCTGGAACATGTACTGGTTACTGGTTTAGTAGTTGTCTTACATGCACAATGTGACTTTGTAGAAATAAATCATTATTCACCATTGAGCAAGACAACCTAACTCAATTTAACATACTCGAAATGGTGATATTACACCATTGATCAAACGTGTCTTTTCAAGGAAAACCTGAATCAAACAAGTCCTCTCTCCAAATTGTTCTCAGTTGTTCCATAAGAAGCTTCAGTTTCTATATTACACTTTTCTTTCTTTCAATAAGATTAACATGCTCAACATCTATCATGCATGGGTATGACTACATAGAATTACTTGTCATTATCCAGAAAAAATAAAAATAAGAAGTAAAAGAATTACTAGTAGCAAGTCTTTAAATGTTAAGGTTTTATGTAAATTCTTAAAAATTAAAATACACAATAGGCGTGCATAATTTTAGTTAAATATAGAGAAAAGATTAAAGTGATTTTCAATGGATAATCTCTTCTGTTTATTTCAATTGTGACCACTAACCAGTTTTTCTTGAAAAGTGAGAATCAGGTATAAAAGCACCCCAATCAAATCCACGACTGTTTCCTCTTTGATGACTCAATTGTTTCAAATGTTATACATAAACCTCTTTCAAAGGAAAGTTCTTTCATTAATGTCCCCTAGAGTGCCAATTTATGGGGGGAAAAAAATGTGAACTCAATTTGCTGCTCACTTTTTTAAGCCTACAAAATAATTCCCGAAAAAAATTAAATTACAAGTACACCATGCACACAAATTAAAGAGAAAGCCAAATTGATATTACTATTAGGACAAGATTGTCTATTCACACCAACAATATATGCATTGCTGTTAGGAGAGTTTTTTTTGTTGTTTTTTTTTCCCCTTTTGCAAGTAGGTTTCAAGGAACCAAGCCTATATATACACTTGTGTAACAACATGAAGTGATTGCTGACAAACAGAAGGAAGGCATCAAAACTCAATCCCGCTATTTATCTGAACTGAGAAAGAAGGTCGCCAAACACTGGAGAGTGGGGTGTCAACTCTCACAAGAAGACCTGAGCTCCCAACATTTCCATTCCACTTTGATCTGCCAATCTGAACACAAAACACAAGACAATACATAACTGTTCAGAGAACAATCAATCAGAAACATGTTTTCACAATGTTATGAAACGGCAAATACAAGTCTTCTTCAGTTGACCAACTTACAGATATTGATGCAAACGCAGAAGGATGTGTCATGAAGGCACATCCACAGATTACATTAAGCTTCTCTTTAATTGAATGAATAAGCTCAGCCCGCAATCCCGGATTGCTTCCGCCAAAAGTGGGACATACATTGACAAAAAATAAAACACCAAAAGATAAGTGTCATAACGTACCCGGAGGTTGCTATAATGCAAATGACTAAATAAAAAGAGATTTAGTTTTTAAAATAAAAACTCTGGAGTCGCCACCAATTGTATTAAAAAATTTGAGGAACAATTGAAAAATTTCTTTAATTTACAAAAATAGACCTGCGAACCAAAGAGAGTTCGGGAGTCGATTTATGTGTGGGGAAGGTGTTAGACACCCTGCAACACCCATCTGATAGATGGTTACCCGAAATTAATCATGCAAATTAAATTATGGCCAAATCGTATTTATTTTATCCCTAAATAAAAATAAAAGAAAAATGGGTGATTATTCAAAATAAGACTTGATTTGTCACCCTCAAATGCCTATATACCCTAATTAGGGATCAAAGTCCACGTAGTTCGCAAAATGGTTGAAAAGAAATTTTTATTTATTTATTTATTTTTGAAACCGAAATCAAAGGAGAAATTTATTATTATTATTATTATTATTATTATTATTATTATTATTTGCTTTAATCATGAAGATAAACTAAATAAATAAACATGTAATCAAAACAATTGCAAATAATTTAAAATTATATTATGCATGAATCTAATCGCGTCCTAATCCTTCCACTTTGTTCCCACGCTTCTCGGTTCTCAAAGTGACGCTTATCCTTACCTCAGGCAAATAGGAGAGCCACCCCTAAGGTGGTGTTTGGTACTAGTTATCTTCTTCTCTGGGAATCCTTACTTTCTTGGGAATCTTATTCCCAGGAATGAGATTACTAGGAAAGTTGACATTCCTATGATTGGTTCAGTTAGTTCATTCTCAGGAATATAATTAACTTTTTCCAAAATTACCCTCAAATAAAAGAAAATAATCTTCCATTTTCCTTTGGTTCGACGAGGTCTGCAACAGTGAAATCCAAAACTTGTATATCAACCTAGCAATTCAGAAACTGAAAGGCTAAACAGCAATAAACAAACTAGTAAATTTAATTTACAGACTACCCATTGATGAGATTACAGGTGGTGGCCCAAATTTCTGAATCAAATTTCCAGAAAGATCATGAAGAACAATACACATTCATTTCCAATAGAATAGGTAGGAAATGCATCCTTTTGCAATTCTCAAGCATAGGAATAACAATCTGCAAAAAGCCACAACCAAACACCAGCAATTGAAAGCAAAGACCAATAGATAAAGAGGAACTTACATTGAAGATGAGGCTCTTGTTGGAAGATTCCCAAGCTAAACCACCCCTGAAGTCTACTGTTCCAAACTAACACCAAGATAATACCAACAATTCCCAGAACGTGAACCACAAACGTAAATGGAAAAGCAGGGACACCCAACGCCATCTCTGCTATCTCTCTCTCTCTCTCTCTCTGTGCTCTTCTCCTTCTTTCACTCAGTTTCTGCAAGAAATTTACTCGAGCATCCAGCGAAGTGTTATACACTTTACAAACTCACGGCGGTGAACGGACACATAGACGGCTACCTTGCGCAGATGATGAAGGAGGAGTGGTGGTAGATGAAGATGAGGAGGAGGGCAAAGAAGGAAATTTTTTTTTCATTCCTAGGAAAGTTGTATTCCCACCTGTTGAGGTAGGAAAGTTTAATTTTTATTTTCAGTACAAATTTTATTCCTGGGTATCTTTGATTCCTAGGAATATTTTTTTTTCCTTACACCAAACATAGGAAACTTTTCACTTTCCCAGGAATGTTAAAACATTCCAGGTACCAAACACTACCTAAGGGGGTAAGTCGCCTCTATCCCTCCCTTAACAAGTAAAGGGTCTATGGATGCTATTTGCACAAATTAAACTAAATGAATATGAAATGCATAATATATGATATTAGTAAAGACTAAACTTCCTCTTATTGGCTTCTTCATTTCTTCTCGCCTCATGCTCACAAAACAAAAAAAATATTAGCATATTAACAAACAATAAGTAGAGAAAGAAAATGAATAAACCAAAAATTTGAAGACCTAAATTCTAAAAAAAAGGGTAAATGTAAAACAAAAAGATATAACTAACAAGCTATGTAAATGAATTTGCTCCTAATTTTATTTCAATTAAACTATTTAAACAAAAAATAAATAAATAAAAATAACTTAGCCCAAAAGAAACAAATGTCTAATCCTAACAAGTAAAGAAATAAAATAAAACACACAAATGAGCTAACCTAATTTGAACCAACTCAATCAACAAGCAACAAAAATTGACATGACCAAAAAATGGCCCAAACCAAGTAATGAATAGAAAAGTAAGTTAAGAAAAAGAACAAAAACAAGCTAGGCCCAATTCGTGGGCCTGTTTCAATCAAATAAAACAGCCCAACCAAATAAAAACACATAGACTAGCCCATTTCATGGGCCTGGTCCAGCAAAGAAAAAAACACCTAAGCAAGTAAAGCCTAGTTTAACAATAAAAATACTAAGCAGCCTAGACAAAGGTAAAGCAAAATAAAGGAAGATTAAAATAAACCAGCCTAGAAGACATTAACCAACTAAAAGACCCATGCCCATGCATTAATAAAGCAAATAACCCAAACAAAAAAAGATTGGATCAACAATAAAAACATAAGAGCCCAAGAAAAACAACAAAACTACCCAAACTTAAAAAACCTAATAACTGAAACCCAAATAATTTAGCCCTGAATCTGAAACCTAAGTAAACAATTAAAACAAAAGAAAACAAAACACATTTAAATAAAAGAAGAAAAGATAAACGCATATTAGAGAAATAAATCATGACACAGGAAGAGAGGAAAGGCAAAAATGGAGAAAAGAACTACATCCCCCATCTCCTTCTTTCACCCTTTGAATCCATGGACTTAGGTTCGCTTCTCAACCAATGGTGGCTAAGGTAAGAAACTCTTATCTCTATTTCTCTAAATACATCTATTTATCTCTCTCTCTAGAACTTTTTTTTCTCTCTTTATGCTGCTTCTCTCTTTCTAGAAATTGGGGGTTTTGCAAACAAGCTTGGTAGAACCACTGCCACTAGTGGAGCCACCTTCCCATGGGTCTAATTTTGATTCGTGAGAAGGATTGGTTCTTCCCATCTATTAGCTCCTCTGTTTGGATCTTTTAAAAAAAAATTTAGGGTCTATTTTATCTAAGAAAAATGGGGAATGGGAATGGGGTTTGGCCAATTTATGAAAAATGAAATTATTAACATGTTGTATGTAATGCAATAAAATGAAAATTTAGCATAAAAATAGGATAGTTATTGGTACTTGAACTGATGAAAATTTTGGGGTTTTCCCCTCTGTGTGCTACTGGGTCTTCCTGCTTCTTGTTATCTTTGTTTCGGTTCTCTCTATCTCTTTCTATGCTCTCTGCTAATGCTACTCTTGGGTCTCCCCTTTTTGTGTGTCTCTTGGGTCTCCCCTCTTTTCTAATTGTTACACATGTCTCTCTTATCTCTTATGCTTGAACTCACGTCTCTCTCCCTCATGTTTCTAACTGTCGCACATGTCTCTTTTATCTCCTATGCATGAACCCACATCTCTTTCCCCTTTATTTCCACGTCTCTTATCTTTTTTTTTTATTNCCACGTCTCTTATCTTTTTTTTATTATTATTATTTTATTTTTGTTTACTTGGACGAAATATAATGTCCACAATAAGCACGTGAATGAAATGCATAATACAAGTCGTGGCAAGCAAGACCAAAGACTACAATGAAGTGTAGGAAATGAATGGTTAAACTTTGTAGTAGTCTAGTAGAAGCATTAGAAATATTCAGATAGTTGGTAACTAGAATATTGTACAAATAGTTGGGCAATTTGACCAAAATAATATAATTGGACAAATTATTTACCTAAATAGTGTACATTTAAAACTATTTACCTAAAAGGGACAGTTTTGATTTTTTTTTTAATAATATTCGAATTTGACTTGATCATGTTTTTTAGTGTCAAAACCGTGAATCAATTGAACACGGTTTAAATTTTTTTTCACTAAAGCGTGATCACTGTTGACCTAAAATTCTTGTCAATTCAAGTCACAGTTTTGGAGATTTAAGGTCACGGTTTTCCTTATTTTGGGTCACGGTTTGACTAATCTTTTGTCACGGTTTTGCAACTTTTTGGACTCACAGATTGTCCTCTTTTGAAGGTCACGGTCTTGAATTGCACCAAAATCATGACTACAAATAAACCAAAAATGTGACTTCAAAGAGGTAAAAACGTGACTCAAATAGGAGCAAAACCGTGACTTGAATTGCACCAAAAGCGTGACCAGAATTTAAGCAAAAGCGTGACCACAAATGAAGCAAAAGCATGACCAGAATTTAAGCAAATACGTGACCACAAATGAAGGAAAAGCATGACCTTTAAGGAGGACAAGCCGTGACCAAAAATAGCAAAAACGTGACCACAAATGAAGGAAAAGCATGACCACAAATGAAGGAAAACTGTGACCTTAAGGGAGAAAAACCGTGACCTCAACCCTCTAAAACCGTGACTTGAATTGGCAAGAATTTGAAGTTAACAGTGATCACGCTTTGGTAAAAAAAAAAATTAAACCGTGTTCAGTTCATTCACGGTTTTGACACTCAAAAACGTGATCAAGTAAAATTTGAATATTATTAAAAAAATCAAAACTGCTCATTGCACTATTTAGGTAAATAGTTTTAAATGTGTACTATTTAGGTAAATAGTTTGTTCAATTGTATTATTTTGGTTAAATTGTCCAAATAGTTGCAAGGAGAGGGAAAAAGGAATCTTTGTACAATAAAAACTCATTATTATTCAGAAAACTGCCAAAAAGAATGACACCTCTAAATAGCATAACTACTACATAGGTATACCAAAAATTACTCCAACATCAGATGCAATTGACCTCGATGATAAGAAGAGGTAAAGCCATTTGATTTGTAAGTTGAAATTTAAATCTCAAAATAAAAGAAAAAAAGGCTAGCAACATTGCACAGATTATGCTGAACAGATTTTTGTTTATGAGTGCAATTATCACGCTACACTTTAGTTTCCATTTATTCGGAGTAAGTGCTTTGCTTGCAGCAAACTGCAGTATTTGGTTGAGAACAAAATGCTTGAATTTTTCTGGAAAGATTTTTCACCCCAAACTTTTATGTGATTCAGCTAATGGTTCCTTTAAGGGAGTTTCATCTTCTGATATGCAAAGGGACTAAAGAGCTCTTTTGAGCTTATCCATTCTCTGTTTTCTGGACTACTTCAAGAGGATTCCTTCTCCCCCTCTTTGTACTCCTGTTCTTAAACATAAAGATATAAATAACTAAAAGTGTACTTTTCTAACCTGTATTTCCTTAGTCTGGCATGAACGTTTCTCAATGTACAAAAAAAGACACATGAAAAAATGGTGTGTAACATCTTTACCTGAATTGAATGGTCGGCCTAATAATGAGACCAGATCTCTGCCAGGCCAAGGCTTGAGCAAGACCCAAAGAAAATGATTTGTCAGGCCACTGTACCATTGGTGTGATTCTTGTTCCCCACTTATTCTAAGAAAACATAGGAGTGGCAAATATTAGTTCACATGCAATTGGAAGTCAATTTGAAATCATGAAAATTCTGCACCAAGTTTGCTTATAACACAAACTTCAAGAGTATGGTTCCATTAATGCCTTCATCAGTTTTGATCCTTACATTGCATGAAAAGTTGAATCTCATTTCTCCTGGATATTGACCCTGAGCTTGTAGAAGACCACCACAAACAAGTAGGAAGGCACCGGTAGTTAGACCCTCACCAGATACATAGGTTAACTGCCCATTAGGAAATTGTAGATCCACGAATGACTGGGTGTAAAGATAGAGAAAGAAGGTGAGAGAAGCAGAAGATGCTGTTAGGAAATTCACTTTAGAAAGATTAAACTAGCAAATAAATTACAAGTCTTATTGGGTTATACCAATAGACTGCTTACATATAATAGTATAACTAATAAAATATGTGTGGGGATCGAAAAACCTCCTTTATTTTCTTGAACTGATCTGAATATATACACTATAAAATTATAAACAATCAGAGACGTCACTTCTATCTTTCTACACTTACTCCTGATAATCCTGCTACTATTACTACTCACACTATTCCTAAAAAAAGATAGTCAGAGATATAGAGATCATGCCTAAACTAGCTCCTCTGTCATTCCCGATAATATGGGAATCATAGCTGCATGGCACACGTACTGTTACTGGTTTTGGGCACATGTGACTCAGCTGAACTGAGTCAACTCGGGGCACGTGTTCTGTTGCATGTATTTACATATTTTAGCTTAATAATAACAGATTCTATCTACATAGCAGTAACTGGAAAGCAAGTGAATTTGTCCAACAGCGGTAAAATGAAAACTTTTTTCTAATCTTTGACAGTGATTTTCATCCTCAAATTTGTTCTGCCATAGATTTCAAATCCATTACTTTTAAGCATGAACACTTAGCTCTTAAGGGACTTCAAGATAATTATATACCGTGTGTTAGATTGCTAAACTTTTGTCATTTTTAGTACAAATGTTCTAAAACCATGATAGTGATTATGGCAAAGAACCCATTATGCATCAATAAGCGCATTAGCCGATGCACACAAGTAGCTTTTGCTGGTGGAACTTGAAGAGCATACACCAACTCAAAGAGTCATATAGATTGATACTACAAAAGAGAATACAAGTCTAATGAATCAAAACCAACACTCACTGTATAGCTGAACTAGGATTCAAACTCATTTTCAGCAACTATATAGATAGATTATGTCTTTAAGAAATATCATTAGAATCTCACATATATTAAATTTGAAATTAGATAGGCAAATAGATAACGGCAACCAAGTATATATGTTTGTAATACCATTCCGAGTAATAGTGGCACTTAAGAAACACCCATGTTTGTATGAAAGGTCATGTCTTTTTAATATCCTTTATAAGCTATCAACTTACACAAGCTAAGGGATTGAGGCAAAGCATGGACATCAATAGCCACCTTCTGTGTTTTGACCACACTGCTGGACAAAGAGAATGCATTCCATTCTGACAATCAAATAACTGAAAGTGTAAGATTAAAAAGAAGGGGAAAAAATCACAGGGAGAGTATCTAGATGCAATATGACACAATAAATAAATTAGCAATTTTAAAAACATTTTGCTAATAAATAGCAACTTTAAAAATACGGGACAATTCCAGAGCGAGAAGAAGATTAATCTTAAAGGAAACACAAAGCAACTGAATCTATTAGTGTAAACAGGTGCTGCCTTAATCAAATATATAAATTAAACTTAGAAATTCTTAAGCATCTTCAACATGAATTTCCAATATTATTAGCAACATCATTTCATATCAGCAGCTGCTCTACCTAAAAAGTGCATCATGACCAGACGTGGTTGGTTTGCTATTTTAGGTTGTGGTATGCCTGGAGAACTTACTTGAAGAATACACACAAATTTTAATACATACATTATCAGATTAACACAATCTAGAACACATCACAGATGGGTATCTATGGATACAACGCATATTCATGAGAATTAGGTACAAGGACAGCCAACTAGTTAAATTCACCAATTGCTTTAGCTTACAATATAGATATCATTGAATTCAACCTCATCTTTGCTCCTTATGTGCACCTGACATGGTAGAATGCTTGGGCAGTGAAACTTGTATGTTGAGCAGTGACCTCACTCGCAACTATATCAATGGACTCCATTAAAGTGCAATTGTTGCAATGGTTCAGGTCCCTTTTGGGAAATCGACTTAATGGTCCAATTCTCCCAGAAATTGGTGACATTGCTACTCTGGAGCAGCTGTAAGTGTTGGAGTAAAATTAATGCAAATAATATAAATATAGCTCTGGTTCTAACTTCCAACTTCCAACTTCCAACTTATAAATTGGCTAACCAATGTGATGCTTTGACAGTTGACTGGAGTCCTCTGTTTGTAGATAAGTCAAAGGGCCTTTTGACCAAATTAGGGTAGTGCAGAATGTTATTTACCAATCTAGGGTAGTTTTTAACAAAATTACCGGAATAATGCAATTTTTTAAAATTGGAAATTAAAAAAAAAAAAAAAAAANTATTCATGAGAATTAGGTACAAGGACAGCCAACTAGTTAAATTCACCAATTGCTTTAGCTTACAATATAGATATCATTGAATTCAACCTCATCTTTGCTCCTTATGTGCACCTGACATGGTAGAATGCTTGGGCAGTGAAACTTGTATGTTGAGCAGTGACCTCACTCGCAACTATATCAATGGACTCCATTAAAGTGCAATTGATGCAATGGTTCAGGTCCCTTTTGGGAAATCGACTTAATGGTCCAATTCTCCCAGAAATTGGTGACATTGCTACTCTGGAGCAGCTGTAAGTGTTGGAGTAAAATTAATGCAAATAATATTAATATAGCTCTGGTTCTAACTTCCAACTTCCAACTTCCAACTTATAAATTGGCTAACCAATGTGATGCTTTGACAGTTGACTGGAGTCCTCTGTTTGTAGATAAGTCAAAGGGACCCCCTTTGTCCGTGAAAGGGACAAGAGAATAGTAGAATAATAAAAAATAAAAAAAGTTAATCTCATCATCAATCCACAGTCACACTCACACCAGCTGTTTCATCACCTCGTCATCGTCTTACTCTATTTTTTTTTCCTTTAACAAATTCTTCTTCTAAGTACCAAGGCATTATTTTTGCTGTTTCCATTCACCATAATAGTCTCTCTCAAAAGCAACGAAGGTGGCTCTGCTCTGTCACACAGTAAAATGGAGTTTTTTATTTCAACCTCCATACTTGTCTCTTTTATTCTTCACATTTCTCGCTTTCAATTGCTTCGCCAACTTCGGAATCAAAGCTCAGCTTATACCACAAGATGAAGGTACTCTTGCAAATACTCTCTCTTTAACTTTACCCATTTGGGCAAACTCTCATTTCTCCCTCTTTCTGAAATTGCATTGATTTTTCAAAATTGGTTCTTGTTCTAAGAAACCAACAAGCATTGGAAAGTAAACATTAATGTTAGAAAATTGAATGTGAGGGGGCAAATTGCAACTAAAGTGAAATAAGAATAAGACACATAATTTTTATGGTATTTGTCTAAAAAGATTTTATTATAATAAAAAAATTATACACAATTCTCACTTTGATAAAAATTTATTTAAAATTTTTTACTCTCTCAATCTAAAAATATTTCAACGATAACTCTCTCTCTCTCTCTTTTTCAAGTTTTTCTCTATTTCTTAGATTGATAATTTTATGGATTAATAAAAAATAAAACTAAAACTCTCTTTTTATAGAGTTTTAAACTGTCTCACTCTAGGCGATATTTCCATTGCATTCTTAGCAATGAAGAAGTCGGTACTACTGCTATTACTTCCAACTTAAAAATTTTGGCTAACTTTTTTCATGTAAGACTACAATTTTACAATTATCATGATATAATTTTTAACTTCTACATGACTGTAATATTTGACTATTACTACTGCTGCCCACATTTCTTTCTTTTTAAGATTTCAGTTTTTTGCACTAAAAATGAGTACTTTGACGTCTTTTATGTCACGTGAGAATCAATAAGATTTCATTTTACAGTTTAGATCACCGCATATATTAAGTGACTTCTACAACTTTTTACTAACTATAGCTTTAGCAATTAGATACAAATAGCCACCTATTACATTAACCACAACAATCAATTTTATTTATCAGCGTTGATTCACTACCTTTGCTATTAAGGAAATGAAATTACAATAGCTAACAATTAAAAATAGAGCAATCCATGGATTTCCAGCAAGCATGCAAGTTTTGGGATCACCTGGGTCTTGATGAATGTTTTTATTTCGGTTACCAGATCTACCAGAAATTGACCAATCTTCCTTCTTTCTACTCTTCACTGCATTCCTTCATAACCTTTTAGTTTCTTCTTGAAGCTTCTGCATCTCACTTGTGAAGAAGACATTATTTGTTTTCTGGAATTTTCACTTGTCTGCTTGCAATGGCAGATTCCATTGTGATATGGTTTCAACTTGTGAGTACAGGTGACCCACAACTTGCGTTATAAGTGCAATGTATCTTACAAAAGTCATCTGCTGATTAAGACATCAATACTGTTGTCTGCATATTATTATTATTATTCTTTATACTTTTTTTATTTGAATTTAACTGATGCAAATTACTTCTTTTTAATTGAACTTAGATATAGTTTGCCGTAACCCCTAACCTGTAAGTAATAACCTTAGAAAAAAAGTGGTTATAATATTATTTGACATTGATTGACCACATTGACCAAGGTATAAGCTTCAAAAAATTATTAGGCGAGGGAAAATTGGTAATATATGAGGGAAATTTTAATTTATGCTAGTCATAGAATTTGAGGCTAAATTCCATTTTCCTTATCTGGATTGGGGGTTAAGGCTTGGCATGGCAGCAGATTTCCAGAAATAAAACCAATTTTTTTGACATTGTATATGATTACAGTATTTCAGTTGCCATAAAAAATAATTTCACAAGTTGAACAAGTGGGGTAATGATTATTGACAGAAGGGTTATGGCCTATGGGTGCCTTTTAAATCATATCATTTAATGAAGGGAGCAGAGAATGGCTCTGCCAGCTGTTATTCTTTGCATTCTGCAGCAACACCACCCACTTTAGCTGGAGGAATGATATTTGGACATTAAAGGTGTGGAGTAGTAAAAAATTTGAGTTTAATAAAATCGTTTTATGTAGGCTAAGTGTGGATTTAGTTAAAATTTAAGTGAATCGAATTAAATTCAAATAAACAAAATATGTTCAGGTTTAGACAATATCCATTTGCAGCTGCAAGTGTCAAAAACCAGAACCCTTTTAGCCACAGTTAAAAACAAAAGAAAGAAAAACAAAACTGTCACTATTTTTCAATTGGGTCAGGCTTTTTTTTAAGTAGGGCCTTGGTATGGCAGATTCTAATGGAAAGTTTTTGTCTAAGGTCCAGTGCATCTCACCAATGAGAAATTGGCAATCATTACAGTTTAGATTTAACTCCCCACTCCACATCATACACTGTTAAACAGTCAAAAGACGCTTTCTGTCAAAAAAATTTACTTTTCACTACACACTTTCTGGCTCTTTGATCTAGTTATTGTAATTTCAAAACTTAATTATACAATTAAAATAATTTGAAACATATTTATTTAAATAATGTAATTTTGAAAAATGAAAAAAAAAATAAAAAAAAATAGAAGGATGTAGGCTTTACCAAACACGCTGTGAGACCGGCTACGTGTCCAAACAGAACACGCCCCGTCCAACTTCTTCTCCTTCCTTGACTAGAAATGATAGATTCGTCAAATATAGCAGGAGAATTGAGAAAAAAAGGAAATACAGAAGGAAGAGAAAAATTGACAAACATGGATAAAATGGTACAAAACGGAAAAGATGGTAAAATTTCAAACTTGCCATTGCATTTTCTTGAAGACAACGAAAACAACTATTGGGTGTTTTCAATCTTTCTTTTTTGAAAAAAAAAAAAAAAAAAAGTCTCCCATATGCAGGAAATGGAGTTAGCCAAATGGTAGGCAAACAAATTTTCAGATATGATTTCCATTCTGGCAACTGATCGCGCGATGTGGCCTGGGCCGTGTTTTATTGGGACATGTTGTTGGGCTCACAGCGTGTTTAGTGGAGCTCATGATATTTGAAAAAGTTTTTTTTTAATGTTTTTTCTGAAAACTACAATATTAGAGTAAATATGTTTTAAATTAGCCTAGTGGTGTAATTAAGTTCTGAAACTACAATAATTATGTCAAAGAGCCCACACTTTCCATTTTCTGTTTTTGTTCAAGATAAAGGGGGAAGAGTTATATGCTTCAAGCTAATTGAGTTGTGTTTGTTGCAGTGAAAGTTCTACAAACAACATCCTCCACACTTTCCATTTCCTGATCTGAAGGAATTGAAAAACTTGAGATATTTGTGAGTTGAAACCTCTGCTATTGTATGAAGAACTAACTATATGATGCATTTGGGCATTTTATGAAGTAGTTTATATCTTTTCTATGACTCAGGATATTGAGAAATTGCCAAATCACTGGTCAGATTCCAGATTACATTGGTGAAATGAAAAACTTAGATACTTTGTAAGTTGCATCAACTTGAAATTATCTTGCATTAAATTCTCAGTTTGGGATTTGGTTTATCTAATGTATATCTCAAATTATTTTTTTTCTTTTTTCAAAAAAAAATATTTGCAGAGACTTGNTATATCTCAAATTATTTTTTTCTTTTTTCAAAAAAAAATATTTGCAGAGACTTGAGATTCAACAAGTTGACTGGTTCAATCCCAGATACAATTCAGGTCTTGAAAATGCTACGTTTCATGTAAGTGAACATTTGTATCTGATGTTAATTTTGTGCATTTGTAAATGAGCCAGATAATAACTATGGATGCAGGTTTCTGACTAACAATTCTCTGAGTGGAACAATTCCAGTATGGATACTAAAGCACAATCAAAAAATGTTGGTATATTTGTTCTATTTTCTCCAATTACAGAGTTTAAAGTCACTTCTTGAAATTTATCCATTATAGAAGTATGCCATATAACTTAGTAGCAATAATTCTTTTATTCTACAATCTATCTCTTTTCATAACACGAATTTACATCTAGTTATTCACAGTTCGTACAGCTTGAAGTACGGAAAAAGAATCAATCATAGAAATAAAGACTTAAGGTTTGAACAAACACTCGTAAGTAATCAAAAGTCAAAAAGCATCAAGGACAATTGGACGTAAGAGTATAAGTCAAATTTCGATGGTTTTGGCTGTACTAATAATAACTTTGTTTATGTGGAAGATTATATATTTATAGTCAATAATCAATAATAGTGTCTCAAAAATTGCAGTCTCTTGCACGTAAATTTTTGCCATAAAAATCATACATGCAATGGGCTCTTTCTATGGCTTGTACGGTAATTGAAAAGTCAGCACCGACAGCCGCAGCCACTTGGATTCTTAGTTCTTACTTCCTAGTCAAGTTTTTTTTTCACTTTGAAAAGAAAGCATATAATATATTTCACCAAAAAATAAAGAAAGCATATAATATTTTGTTATCATCTTGTGACGATTATGAAACTACACTAATGCGGATGGAATGGGTAGCCTGCCTAGTACGTAGAGTGAATTATTTATGATTTTGTAATGAAAGAAATAATAAACTTCATGGTTACTAAAGTCTAAAACAAAGCAAATTGAACCTTAAGCATACATTTTTGACACCCTAAATCCTAAACTCTAAACGTTAAAAGCTAAACCAAAAATCAAAGCAGAAGCGATAGGTGTATAATTACATGATGGTTTTTCTTCCTTAAGTTGTAAACTTCACCATAAAAGCTGATTTTATTACTATCCAACAAAACAGTCCCAAAGGGACACCCCACTAATTAAGTATTTAGCTTTTCACTTGTAAGTACTTTTGTGTTCAAATTTTATTGAATCAAATAGGGTGTAATAATGGGAGGAGATAAACTCTCTTTGTTAATTATGTAACCTCTATTAGAAAAAAAAAAAAAAAACAATATTAGAAATGAGGAGAAAGATATGTACCTAACTTGCCCACTATGTTACTTTACAATTTTGTTATTTTCACTTTATATACTTTCTTTAATTTACTTCCATTATATAGATCGATTCCTCCCACTTACAGAAGTTGTTAGAATCTCACGGATAAAAAAGAAAAGGAAAAAGTAAAAAAAAATTACTAGTCAAAACAAATGGTCTTCCAACACCAATAAATAAATTAAGACTTTTCACAAATTAAGAATTCAGTCAAGTTATGGTTCAGCTTTTTCAAAAGCAATAAACTTGAACAATTAATCAAAATCCTAGGTAGCTGCCTGGGTCACGTATCCACCATAACAAGTACACAAAATTAAGGGAAACAACACAGAAAAGGGAAAGAAGGGAAGGAGGGAGTGTCAAATGTCAATTCATTTTTGGTGTCTGCTAAGCCTTGTTGGCAACTTGCATGTATCCTAAAGAGATTATAAAGGGGTATTAGTGTGCAATAATAAAGTAGAATAGTACCTTAGACCATGCCGGCTTTACTATGATCCCATTGATTTTGGAGTTTGCTTTTGTGTTGTTGTTGTTTTTTTTTTTTTTTTAAACGATAAGAATATTATATAATCAATTTTTATATATTAAGACTAAATTTTTTCTTAAAGGATCTTAATTTTCTTCTTTGTATGCATACTATTTGAATTTCTTATGTGTTAGAATAANATGTCACCAAGAAAAATGTGCAGCAAGGAATTTACAATCCTACCTAAAACATGAGAAATATGAAAAATCTTGTTAGGTATATACAACCATCCATGGTTCCCATATATAAGTCTAAAAGAAGGAAAATAATTATGTCCTACAAATCTAAGCCTATAACAGTCATGCTTAAGGTCATCCTTACAAAATATACTAGTGTCACACAACATATTGTTCATGCAAGGCTCAACATGACACTTAAATTCGTGCAAAGAATTGGCAAACACCGACATCTCTTGCTTGCCATTCAAAGAATAGCTTGGCATATGGTTTGTTTGGACAGCCCATTTATTTCCCACACTTACTCCACCAACATAAAAATATTCACTTGCCACCAAGGTTCTAACATGATCTATTCCTAGTGCTCTAGCATGTGAAGAAGTAAGAAGTATGAAATCTCCTAATCTATCAACATTAGTTTCTACATCTCCACATGCATACACCATTACAACAAGAGTAGGATCATGATTAAACAAATTTTCAGCAAGTGCACAATTAAAATAAGGATGTGTCAAAGTGAGAAAATGTGTAGAGTTAACTATAGCAGTCGTGTCAAGTTCACCTTGGGTTGTCTCTTGAGAGTTTTCTTCAAAATCTGTAGAACCAGATTTATTAGAATCTCCAGAACTAGATTTACTAGAATCTCCATCTCTCAAGACTGCAGCGATCTCAGTACACACAGCACATGACAATTCACCATCACAATCAGCACATAATTGGCCCTGCACAGAATCATCAAAACTAACACAATCAGAAAAATCAGTACCTAACTCATTGTAGACTTCCTTGACTAAATCCTCCTCTGTCTTCTTGGACTGAGTGGCTCTATCAGATTCTGGGATCAATGAATCAAGGACTACTTTCTCTGGTGCCTGTGGTTTGTTTTCAAGTTGAGGTTCAGTTGGTTCTGGCATAGATTCTTTAGTTGGTTCTGGAATTGTATGTGAAGGAATTTTTTTCAGAACCTTGGGCCTACAATTGATTCGTTGAGGATGCTAATTGTCCAATCTGAATATCTAAATTTTGTATTACGGCCTCTGTCCTCTGCTGGAACTGCATGGTATGAGTGGCCAATTACTTCACTAAGTCCTCAATTGAAGGTTCAGGTTCTATGTATGTTGAACTTGGTTGTTGCATAGGCTGCTCGAATGGTTGCCAATATTGCTGTGGAGGCGCTGCATTGCCATATGTCAGATTAGTATGATCTCTCCAATCATAGTTATAAATATTGAATGATGGATCATTAACATTAGGATCTATGTTATGCTCAGTCATGTTATCAACAGAATTAATCACAGGATTAGTAACAGGATTAATGATTACTCTTCTCCTAGATTGTCTATTTCGGCTATGAAATGTTTTATCAATCTCAATCAATATCACATAAATCACTATAAGAAAATCGAGTCATACGCCATGCACACAAGGTTGGCAGAATGCCAAAACACACTAAAACAGGAACACAACACAGAAATAGGGACAGAAAATGGCTAAAACAAAAAGTAATCAACAGAAAGTAATTGACAGAAATTAATCGACAGAAATTAAATGACAAAAAGTAATCGACAGAAATTAAATGACAGAAAGTAATTGATAGAAATTAATTGACAAAAATTAAATAATAGAAATTAAACGACTAAAAGTAAATGACAAAAAGTAATGAACAGAAATTAAATGACAGAAATTAAACGACAAAAAGTAAATGACAAAAAGTAAATATCATAAAGTAAATGACAAAAAAGTAATCTGAATATAACAAAGCAATCAATTCAAGGAATCTACTAAATCAAGCCAAAATGAAGGAAAAAAAGGGGAAAATGGAACCAAATCACCAAAATTCATACAAGGGACTTGAAATCATCAATTAACATTAACATTCCCCGGCAACGGCGCCAAAATTTGATTAGTATTGTCGCTTAACCAATTAAATCAAACTGAATCCCCTAATTAGAATGCAATAGAAGGCATAATCCGGGTTTGTCTCACAAAGAATGCAATGCGTAATAAACAATTTCAAGTTAAAAACAGGGGATTGTAAAACAAAATTGTATTTATAGATTGTAAAAAACAGAATTGAAATAGGATTAATTAAGTTGATTAAAATGTAACCTAGCTAGACATTCATTCATAAACCTGTTTGATCCATCCTAGATTAACATGAGTGATTAAGTCCTAATGCAACAATGCTAATTGAGTTTAATCACAACCAAAATCTCTAATTATGACTAATTATTCCTACTAAGTTATCACTTAGAATTCAATTAACCTCATTCAATTACTAATCTTGTAATCACAATGATTAAGCAATTAGTGGCTAATCTGAAAACCGAACCTCAATTAACAATTCTTCAAAGGATTCATGCACAGAATTAAAGATTAATCAATCTAAATTCTATTTCACACCTAAACATCCATATAAATCACAAAGATCTCCATGATCCATATAAAATATCTAGACAATCAAAATCCAATGAAAAACGAAATTGCATTAAGCTTAATCAAATTAAGTACATAATCTCAAGAACAAAACCGAATTTAATCAGAAGTCTAACTTGGTTACAAGACTTCTACTCCTCCATGGTCATGAAATCCAAGCTCCAATGAGGGAAGTGCAGTCATAAATCAAAGAGCTCCAAAATTTTCAAGAGAGAAAACAAAAGCTGCCTAAAAATTGTCTAGTCTAGAATTGATAACTCGTCTGCCTCCTTTCTCTGCTTATAACTTCCTAATTTTCATGCACATCCAATTTACTCCTAACTTAGTTTAAACCTCTGGACCTCAGCTTCAAATGGGCTCTGGTCTGGGCCTGAATTGAGGAAGTTAAGCCCATTTAAGTCCATCTAGGTCCATTAGGTCTCTGGATTAATCAGCCATTTTCAACAAGCAATAAGACCATCTTAACTTCATAATTTATTGAACCAGCTTTCATAACAATTGAACCCCTGTGCCTTAGCTTTCCAGTGGGACTAGTTTCAAGTCCATACGACATGTACAACACAAGTTATGGTCCAAACACTGCATGTGGGTCAGGATCCAGAGGCAGCAACTCTACTCTGATTTCCGGGTTAAATTTGACCCACTGAACTTCTAAATTGGCCTTGGAGGTCTGAATGAAAGTTGTAGATAATCCTCTTAGCTTTCCTACAAAGCAAGAATAAAATTTTTTAGACATTCAAAACTAATGATATACCCGAAATGCAGAATAGTGTCAAAACCCTAATAATGCTGAAAAACACACTTAAGCCCAATTTGAACCTAATTATTGAATATGACCCAAGCCCAATCAAATAGGCCCAAAATAGGATTAGAAGGTTAAAAAGGGGGATTAATTAATATATATAAAAATACTGTTCATCAATGGTGCACTTCATTTTTCTCACCTAAAAGTTAGTAAATTATAAGCAGAGAAAGGAGGCAGATGAGTTATGAATTCTAGACTAGACAGTTTTTAGGTAGCTTTTATTTTCGCTCTTGAAAATTCTGGAGCTCTTTGATTTATGACTGCACTTCTCCATTGGAGCTTGAATTTCATGACCATGGAGGAGTAGAATCCTTGTAACCAAGTTAGACTTCTGATTAAATTCGGTTTTGATTTTAAGATTATGTTCTTAATTGGATTAAACTTGATGCAATTTCTTCTTCTTTGAATTTCTACCTTGCTTTAATCTTTGTATGAATTCATGGAGATCTTTATGATTTATATGGATATTGAAGTAAGAAATAGAATTTAGATTGATCAATCTTTAATCTGTGGTTAGAATTCAGAGAAGCTATGCTATACTAATTCATGTTCCGTTTTTAGATTAATCACTAATTGTTTAGTCTTTGTGATTAGAAGATTAATGATTGTATGTGATTAATCGAATCCTGAGTGATAACTCAGTAGGAACAATTGATCATAATTAGAGATTTCAGTTGTGATTAAACTTAATTAGTAGTGCTGCATTAAGACTTAATCACTCATGTTAATCTAGAATGAATCAAACCGGTTTTTGATGGATGTCTAGCTAGGTTACGCCTTTAATCAACTAAATTAATCTTTGTTTAATTCTACAATTTACTATTATAATCTTGTTTCAAAAATCCCCTATTTTTAACTTGAAAATATTGATTACACATTGCATTCTTTGTGAGACAAACCTGGATTATGCCCTCTATTGCATTCTAATTAGGGGATTCGGTTTAATTTAATTGGTTAAGCGACAACACCAATCAAATTTTGCCGCCATTGCCGGGGAATGTTAATGTTAATTGATGATTTCAAGTCCCTTGTATGAATTTTGGTGATTTGGTTCCATTTCCCCCTTGTTTTTCTTTCATTTTGGCTTGATTTAGTAGATTTCTTGAATTGATTGGTTTGTTATATTCGGATTACTTTTTTGTCATTTAATTTATGATATTTACTTTTGTCATTTACTTTCTGTCGTTTAATTTCTGTCATTTAATTTTTGTCCATTACTTTTTGTCATTTACTTTTAGTCGTTTAATTTCTATTATTTAATTTTTATTGATTAATTTCTGTCAATTACTTTCTGTCATTTACTTTCTGTCGATTACTTTTTATCATTTAATTTTTATCGATTAATTTCTATCAATTACTTTCTGTCGATTACTTTTTGTCATTTAATTTCTGTCGATTAATTTCTATCAATTACTTTCTGTCAATTACTTTTTGTCGATTACTTTATGTTATTTACTTTCTGTCATTTAATTTTTGTCATTTAATTTCTATCGATTACTTTTTTTCATTTAATTTCTATCGATTAATTTCTGTCAATTACTTTCTGTCGATTACTTTTTGTTTTAGCCATTTTCTTTCCCTATTTCTGTGTTTTGTTCCTGTTTTAATGTGTTTTGGCATTCTGTCAACCTTGTGTGCATGACGTATGACTCGGTCTTCTTGTAGTGATTTATGTGATATTGATTGTGAAATTGATAAAACATTTCATAGCCGAAATAGACAATCTAGGAGAAGAATAGTCATTAATCCTGTTACTAATCCCGTTACTAATCATGTGATTAATTCTGTTGATAACATGACTGAGCATAACATAGATCCTAATATTAATGATACATCCTTCAACATCTATAACTATGATTGGAGAAATCATACAAATCTGACATATGGCAATGCAGCGCCTCCATAGCAATATTGGCAACCATTCGAGCAGCCTATGCAACAACCAAGTTCAACATAAACAGAACCTGAACCTTCAATTGAGGACATGGTGAAGCAATTGGCCACTCATACCATGCAGTTTCAGCAGAGGACAGAGGCCGCCATACAAAATTTAGATATCTAGATTGGACAATTGGCATCCTCAACGAGTCAATTGCAGGCCCAAGGTTCTGAAAAAATTCCTTCACATACAATTCCAGAACCAACTGAGGAATCTATGCCAGAACCAACTGAACCTCAACTTGAAAACAAACCACAGGCAACAGAGAAAATAGCCCCTGATTCATTGACCCCAGAATCTGATAGAGCCACTCAATCCAAGAAGACAGATGAGGATTTAGTCAAGGAGGTCTACAATGAGTTAGGTACTGATTTTTCTGATTCTGTTGGTTTTGATGATTCTGTGCAGGGCCAATTATGTGCTGATTGTGATGGTGAATTATCATGTACTGTGTGTGCTGAGATTGCTGCACTCTTGAGAGATAGAGATTCTAGTAAATCTGGTTATACAGATTTTGAAGAAAACTCTCAAGAGACAACCCAAGGCGAACTTGACACGGCTGCTATGGTTAACTCCACACATTTTCCCACTTTGACACATCCTTATTTTAATTGTGCACTTGCTGAAAATTTGTTTAATCATTATCCTACTCTTGTTGTAATGGTGTATGCATGTGGAGATGTAGAAACTAATGTTGATAGATTAGGAGATTTCATGCTTCTTACTTCTTCACATGCTAGAGCACTAGGAATAGATCATGTTAGAACCTTGGTGGCAAGTGAATACTTTGATGTTGGTGGAGTGAGTGTGGTAACTAAATGGGTTGTCCAAGCAAACCATATGCCAAGCTATTCTTTGAATGGCAAGCAAGAGATGTCGGTGTTTTCCAATTCTTTGCACGAATTTAAGTGTCATATTGAGCCTTGCATGAACAATATGTTGTGTGACGCTAGTGTATTTTGTAAGGATGACCTTAAGCATGACTGCTATAGGCTTAGATTTGTAGGACATAATTATTTTCCTTCTTTTAGACTTATATATGGGAACCATTGATAGTTGTGTATACCTAACAAGATTTTTCATGTTTCTCATGTTTTAGGTAGGATTATAAATTCTTTGCTGCACATTTCCCTTGGTGACATTTTAAATGCTTACTTTGCTAAATTTTTAAATCAAGGGTTAAATGTATTTGATTCTAGTCCCATAGTATTTGTTTCATTATTTCCTTTATGTCTTTATGCTTTTTTATGTTTTTGTGTTCTTTACAATAATTTCAGCTTTGTAGTTTCTTTTAAAGGCTTTGTGAGAGTGGTCTTTGACCCAGGTATCTTACTTTGCTTGTTGCAAACATCGTGAAGGAGGTCCACTTGCACGATGCAATCTACCTCACCTGATTAAGATATTTCTTCTCTCTTTTATTTTACTTGTCCTTATTTACTTGATATTAATTGTCATATGTTGCTACTTTCTGAAGTTTTTACATTGAGGACAATGTAAAATTTAAGTGTGGGGGAGGGATTTTTTGTGTTGTTTAGTTGTTTTATTGTTTTGTTATTTAGTTGATTAATTTTCTGTTTACTTTACTATTGCTATTATAATTTTTTGTTTTTGTTTTAATTTTTTGTTTTGTGTCACTTTGTTATTTTCTGTTTGTTCTTGCTGTTTTTTCTGTTTTTGTTGTAATTTTTCTGTTTTTGTTGTAATTTTTCTGTTTTAATTACCTTCCAATGATGTTTTAGGATGTGAATTTTATGAAGTTGTAAGTTGAAGCAATTGCATTCAAGGTTGATAGCATGATTGAATATTTTGTTTTCATTCCTTAATTTTACATGCTTGGTTTTGGATGTTAGATTAGTGATTAAAGTTTGATAGATGCATGCCTTATGAGATTTTGAGCCTTTTAATGGGTGGATTTAGCAAATGTGTCATTCTTTTTCTTTCTAGTGTGATTTTCAATCATGGATTTTGATCACTCTAGAACTTGCTTTGATTCTTTTTAAAGCTGCATTTTCACTTGCATACATGAACATGATTGAGGCATTCTTTCTTGATTTAGCTACTTTGCCAAATAGCCAACCTTGTATTAATTTCCTTTGATTACCCCTTTGAGCCTATTTGCCTATCTTTGGTCTTAGCTCATTATGTGCCTATGTGAAAAACCATATTGTTAACTTACCTTAGGGAATGGGGAGCATTGGTTCATTATCTTGGAGGAGCTCTTATGCTTGTGGGTAATTAATAACGCAAGTGTGAAGGTTGTGAAATTTATAGTGTAATGTGCAAAGTGAGATGTGAATGAAAGAAAGAAAGAAAAAGAGCCAATTGTTTCAATAAAAAAAAAAAATCAGAATTGTGAAAAGGAAAAGGAAAAGGAAAAGAAAGGAATATGTGAAAAGAAAAGAAAGTATGCTTTACATGTTTGGAAATTGAAAAAAGTTACATGCTTGTTAATTGAATTCCTCCCCAATGCTCTTTTAATCTCTTAGGGTACTTAGCTTGTCATATCATATTATTCCTACCATTTACCTTGGCCGGTCGAAATACGGGAAAACTCTATTCAATTCTCGATGGAAACGGAGACCTAAGATATTTCTGACTGACAATCTAGGAAATCCTCTGAAACCTTTTCTTTTAGGGCTGCTTTTTCTTTGTTTTTCCTGGGACTCTTAGCTTATATTTGTGTATGCATTTGTTTGAATAGTGAAAAAGTAGAAGATAAGCAAGCCTATGGTAGTGTATTTCTTCATGAGTTTCATTGAGTGAAATACTTATTTTCTAAACACTTGAGATATTAAGAATATATCTTGTGAGAATCTATCATTCTTGACTCATGTTTTTCAATTGAAGTTACCTTAATTATTGATTTTGGATGTGAAAATTTTTATTTCATGAATGCTGTGACTTCCTTGAATTTTTGAGTGCTCTTCTTGTTTTTTAACTTATGCAATTCTTGAATATCCTTGGGAATTTTTGAGTTAGTTTGTTTGTTTTTCCTCGTTTCTGAGTTTTGAAATTCTAGTTTGTCCGTGACGTGCAAAAGCTAAGTGTTGGGAGATTTGATAAATAATATTTTTATATATTAATTAATCCTCATTTTTAACCTCCTAATCCTATTTTGGGTCTATTTGATTGGGCTTGGGTCATATTTCATTAATTAGGTTCAAATTGGGCTTAAATGTGTTTTTCAGCATTATTAGGGTTTTGACACTATTCTGTATGTCAGTTATATCTTTAGTTTTGTATGTCTAAAAATTGTGATTCTTGCCTTGTAGGAAAGCTAAGAGGATTATCTACAACTTTCATTCAGACCTCCAAGGCCAATTTAGACGTTCCGTGGGTCAAATTTAACCCGAAAGTCAAAGTAGAGTTGTTGTCGCTGGATCCTAATCCGCATGCAGTATTTGAACCATAACTTGTTCTGTATATGTCGTATGGACTTGAAACTGGTCCCATTGGAAAGCTAAGGCGTAGGGCTTCAATTGTTATGAAGGCTAGTTCAACAAATTATGAAGTTAAGATGGTCTTATTGCCTGTCGAAAATGGCTGATATCATGACCATGGAGGAGTAGAATCCTTGTAACCAAGTTAGATTCCTGATTAAGTTCGGTTTTGATTTTGAGATTATGTTCTTAATTGGATTAAACTTAATCCAATTTATTCTTCTTTGAATGTCTACCTTGCTTTAATCTTTGTATGAATTCATAGAGATCTTTGTGATTTATATGGATATTGAAGTAAGAAATAGAATTTAGATTGATCAATCTTTAATATGTGGTTAGAATTCAGAGAAGCTATGTTATGCTAAATGATGTTCGGTTTTTAGATTAATCACTAATTGCTTAGTCTTTGTGATTACAAGATTAGTGATTCTATGTGATTAATCGAATCCTGAGTAATAACTCAGTAGGAACAATTGATCATAATTAGAGATTTCAGTTGTGATTAAACTCAATTAATAGTGCTACATTAAAACTTAATCACTCATGTTAATCTAGGATGAATCAAACCAGTTTTTGATGGATGTCTAGCTAGGTTACGCCTTTAATCAACTACATTAATCTTTGTTTAATTCTGCAATTTACTATTATAATCTTATTTCAAAAATCCTCTGTTTTTAACTTGAAATTNATTAAACTCAATTAATAGTGTTGCATTAAAACTTAATCACTCATGTTAATCTAGGATTAATCAAACCAGTTTTTGATGGATGTCTAGCTAGGTTACGCCTTTAATCAACTACATTAATCTTTGTTTAATTCTGCAATTTACTATTATAATCTTATTTCAAAAATCCTCTGTTTTTAACTTGAAATTATTGATTACACATTGCATTCCTTGTGAGACAAACCCGGATTATGCCATCTATTGCATTATAATTAGGGGATTTGGTTTAATTTAATTGGTTAACCGACAACACCAATCAGCGCCACACTCAAGACAGGGATGAGAGGGAGAGTGATAAGCCAAGAAGAATGCCACAAGAACCTGTAAACACCGTATTTTGTCCAGTTTTTTTTCGCAGCATAAATAAAAAAGAACAAAAACGAGAAAATTGAGATATTATATTTTTGAAAATTAGAGGTCTTGCATGTTTTGAATTTTCCAAAACTATGCATAAAAACTGATTTTTGTAAAAGAAACATGTCAATTCTTCATTTGTAGTTTATTTCTTTTTATTTTTGGGCTTCTATAATAAAATATATCCTAGCCTCATTACCTTGGCGTAGTCCAATTTTTTTTTGGAGTCCAACACAAATCTCTCATTTAACTCACTTGGCCCATTCTTTTTTAGTGATTTAAATTTTTGCAAATGAATAAAAAATAGAAAAATAAAAAGTCTTTGAGAATTTTTTTTTTTTTTTGCATCACTAGATCTAGGATGACAAATGAGGGAACCAGGAATGGATTTCTCTCATTTTTTATTGGTCTAAGTTGGTGTACCTTATCTCTATTAAATAAATAAGTAAATTTTAAAAAAGTGAATAAAAGAAAAATAAGAATCAGCAAAGAGAAAAGAAGAGGGCAAGAGGAGAAAAAGAGAAAATGAGGAGCTTGGGAGAAAGGAAGGGAACCAAAGAAAGAAGAATGTCTAAATCTCCATCAAATTCATTCTGCAAGGGTAATCTTTACCCTATTCTATTATCTTTACTGCTGGTATTTAGATTCATGGTGGATAATTTGTCTATTTGTTGTTATGTATGAATGAATATGCTGAATTTCTTGATCATAGTATAGTTTGATGGAGTTTGAGATTGATTCTTATGGTTTTAGAGTACCCATGGTGTTGGATTTCGAAATTTAAGTTCAATTTCTGATGTTGATAAAGAAATAATTTTGACTTTGGGACTTCGAGTTGTTTCCTTAATTGATAATACTTGGTTTGGTTGTGGATTGTGCATTTTCAGGTTTGTCAGTCTTCTCTAATAACTCTTAGTTTTTATTTTCTAGATAGAGCTACAGAGCTCCAATTTTAGTGATTCTTAATTTGTTAGAACCAAGAGATATGTGCCTCTTGTATAAAATTTTCATGGAAAAATTCCATTTCTCATGCTCTCAGGGTTTATTTGAATTTGATTGTTTTTCTGCTATTCTGGGATAAGCAGTCTTCACTGGCAACTCTTGGTTTTTATTTTCTAGATGAAGCTATAGAGCTCAAATTTCAATGATTATTGCTTTTTTAGAACCATAAAACATGTTTCTCTTATGTGTAAAATTTTCATGCCAAAATTCCATTTTCCCTTCTTCCAGTGTTTATTTGAATTTGATTGTTTTTCTGTTATTTCGGGGCTATCAGTCTTCTTTGGCAACCCTCAGTGTTTATTTTGTAAATGGAGCTACAGAGCTCCAATTTGAGTGATTCTTACTTTTTTAGAATCAGGAAGCATGTTTCTCTGAAGTATAAAAATTTCATAGCCAAATTCTCTTTTCCCTACTCCCATTTTTTCTTTAAATTTGATTATTTTTCTGCTATTTTGGGTCTATCAGTCTTCCCTAGCAATCCTCGATCTTGATTTTCTAGGTGGAGCAATAGAGCTCCGATTTGAGTGATGTTTGATTTTTAGGACCAAGAGATGTGTGCCCCCTATGTGTAAAAACTTAGAAAGCAGATTCCTTTTCCCCTGTTCCCAGTTTTCATTTAAAATTTTCTATTTTTTTTTTGCACTGTCAGGTTGTCAATCGTCTCTGGTAGCATTCAGGTTTTTGTATCTAGTTTGAGCTATAGAGCTCCATTTTAAGTGATTCCTATCTTGTTAGAACCAGGAGACACGTGTCGTTGTTATATAAAAATTCCATATTAAAATTTATTAGAATGCATTTCTAGTCTTTGTCTAAAGTTGGCACTGTTTTCTACTTTGTCATGAGATTCTTTTAGACATTGTTTTGCCTACTTTGGATATTGTTTTGGGACTATTTTGCTTGTATTTTATTGATTTCCTTGAGGCATTTTTGAAGGTTGATTGGAAATTGTGTTAAAGTTTCTTGTACATCCTTGTCTTGCATCATTTTGAGGTCTTTTCATGCATCACTTTTCTTTGCTTATTAGTAGATCCTTTTGATTGTACATGCTTGAATAATTTTTTACATTTTTTCGCAATTAATGTTTTTTTCTTGGCCTTATGAGCTCATTTGATAATTGTTGCCAATAATGTTTGTGAGTTGGGTTGTAAGTGACGACAAGCTAGAAGGCTCGATCCTCGAGCAAGGTAGAATTGGAAATGAGAAGACCTTTGCTTTACTTTTATTTTGTTTATATAACCATTTAAATTCTCATACTATAATTTGTAAACTCATGCATTTATATTCTTTAGGGTTTTAATTGTATTCAATGTAGTATTCACTGGCCTCTTACTTATCATGGAGGGATAGGGTGATCCAGCTGAATATCAGGTGGCCTACTCTATCATTTCTAGGAAAGGATAATTGCCACCCCAGATGGCGCAATATGCGAGGAACGGGTGGAAGGATTTAGGACACGTTAGTTGCATGCATTTTATGTTTAAATTTCTTGTCAATATTCTTATTCATTTGTGTACTTTATTATTTAAGGGATAANTTGTAAACTCATGCATTTATATTCTTTAGGGTTTTAATTGTATTCAATGTAGTATCCACTGGCCTCTTACTTATCATGGAGGGATAGGGTGATCCAACTGAATATCAGGTGGCCTACTCTATCATTTCTAGGAAAGGATAATTGCCACCCCAGAGGGCGCAATATGCGAGGAACAGGTGGAAGGATTTAGGACACGTTAGTTGCATGCATTTTATGTTTAAATTTCTTGTCAATATTCTTATTCATTTGTGTACTTTATTATTTAAGGGATAAATAAAATACATTTTTTGCCATTTTCATGTTTACACAATTAATTTTGGGTAACTGTATTTTAGACAAATGTTGTGGGGTACTTAACACATTCCCCACACACAAATTGACTTTCGAACCCTTTTTGGTTCACAAACCATTTTTTAAATTGAAAAGGAGTTTTCCAATTGTTCTTCATTTTCTTAATACAATTGGTGGCGACTCCAATTTTTTCAAGTCCGCCATCTGAGTCGCAGTGACCTTTCGAGTACGTTGTGGCAGAACCTAGAGTTCTTGATAAGTTCAAGAGTTCTTCAAAAGAACCAAGAAAGAAACCTTTCAATTTTTTCAAATTCAAGTTATGACCACCATAAGGGGGGTTGGTCTCTCTTTAAGGCAAATTGAAACCTAATTGGGTAAAAGGGCCAAACCTAAATAAAAAAACTCAAACACCTAATACAAGTCCAATACTAAAAAGGGAAAAAACATAGGTTTAATAACATTTAATTAGGCCCAAATTAGCCAAGACATGGAGTCCAATGCGGAAGAAAGGCCAAAACGCGCGGAGGTGAGAAATTGCACAGGTGCTGGTGTGGTGGCATTGCGGCGTTTGGTGCCCTGCCTATTGGGCGCTGTGACACTCTTGTCCCTTGCCCCTTCATGCTTCATGGCAGATTTGTAGAACTACCACATTGGTTCTTGAGGGCTGCGGCGCTGGAGCAATTTCAGCACTAGTGTCTTCAATTGCTTGCAAGAGGCACATGAACTCTTGACTTCTGTCTTGGCTTGCTCCTTGAGCCATAATCTTTTCAATCAAACATCCCAAGGTGGCTCGCAACCTTTTAGCTTTATCCCTTGTAATTGGTCCTTCGAGTATGAACAAAGGGTTCACATCCACTTGTGCTCCTTGAGGATTCTCATTAAATTAGCAATTCACCTAAACCCAATAGGACACAAAAGCCATAACAAACAATAAGCTCAAAGAATCTGAGAGTGACAGAAAAATAGAGAATCCAAATTGCAAAGCATACCTGCATCAAACCAGTCAATTTCACTAATTAGATCAGCAATTCAGAAAAACCCAATATAACACAAAAGCCATAAGAAACAATGAAGCTGAAGAGGGAATCCAAGAGTGACAAAGAGAGAGAGAATCCATATTGTGTATGAGAGAGAGAGAGAGAATCTGAGAGTGAGGGAGGACCAGCTAGAGAGACCGAAAAGGGAATCACCACCGTCCACTGAGAAGCAACACCACCAGAGCTAAGCTAACAGTTTCGAAAGTGGGGGATTTCTAATTTTAGGCTTATAGTTTAATGACAGAGAGAGAAGAGAGATTGAATCGTGGAGGCAAAGGGAGAAAATAAAACCCAGATTTCTCATGGACTCTCTGATGAACATTTTTTCCGTGAGAAACATATTTTCAAAATCCTGCTTAATTTAAACAGTGTGTTTTGTTTCTTGGGGAAAAAGATAATTTCTCATAGAAAATGTACGTGAGAAAAGATGACTACGAATCTAATATTCATTTTCTCACGGATATGTGTTCGTGAGAAACATTTCTAGCCCCGTTCTCAATTTTTCTCAGAACTTCTCATAGATGTTATGTTTGTCTCGTGTTTATATTCCGTGAGAAATTGTCTCCACACACTATTTCTCATGGATATTTCTCATGGTCTGACTTGGCCATGAAAAAGTCTGTGAGAAAATCCTAACAGTTAATTGTCATGAAAAAATTCGTGAGAAATCAAGTGATGTTCTCACAAAATTTACTTCAGTGAGAAAAGTCCATGAGAAAAATCCATTTTTCTTGTAGTGTTCCCCATTGTCCTATGAACGGATCAGTCTAAGGCTTAGAATTTCTAACTTAGTGGCCAAGGTCTATCATGAATAGGACAACATCTATAGTCAAATTACGTGCTTAGTTTGGCGATGGGTACTAATGATCCTGAAAAGTCCAAGGTACTCCACACTCCCCCCACCAAACTGATGGAGATCACACCTTACTAACCTGGCTCACAAGGGGATAAACCCCTCTTCTTACCCAAATCAGCAAGATGATTCACAATCTGAGTGGAAACTTTCTTGTAAAACCACCAAATGATAAACCTCCAGCAATAACACTAGGCTTCCTTCTAAACTTAAGCTGAGGGTAGCCCAGGTAAAGAGCCGACAAGTGTGTGCAGGGTTGTAGTGTTAGTGCGCAGTATGTGCAGGAGAAGCATACAAACCTCATCCTACATCTACCACAAACTACCCAGCTGCATGAGAACACAAGAAATATATGCAACATAAATTAGCTATCTAAAAATGCAAAAATAAACAAATGACATAACAAAAAGTAAAATCTAATCAAAAAGCAAACACAAACAAAATAAAATAAAAATTATGGATAAGGAAAATACACAATCATATCAAGTTCGTACAACAACTTTCTTGGGCTTGACTCTCTAATTGCCCCCAGCAGAGTCGCCAAACTGTCACAAAGTACCTGAAGGGTGGCTGCAACACGGATGGCAGACTTTAAACAAAATAGATTAGTTTTCAAAGAAAACTTGGATTCGCCACCAATTGTATTTAGAAAATAGAGAGCAATTGGAAAATCCCTTTTGAATTTTAAATAAAACACAGTCTGCAAAGCAAAGATAGTTCATGAGTCAGTTTGTGTGTGGAGAAGGTGTTAGGCACCCCACAACACCCGTCTAAACAATAGTTACCCGAAATTAATTGTGCGAATATGATATGGCCAAAAGTGTATTTTATTTACCCCAAAAATAATAAGAGTAATACAAGAATATCTGACTAAAAAGGAAAAAAAAAATGGAGAATTTAAACGTGCAATGCATGATTTCTCTACTGAGATCTAAATCCTTCCGCCCCATTTCGCATAAAGTGTCCTATAGGTTGGCACGACCTTCACCTAGGTTGGATAAACAAATCTGTTCCATAAAGGAATCAGACTCGGTCTATCATTCCATGATAAGTGAAAAGGCATGTAGATACTATGTGGCACAAATATATATCTTAAATGAATGCAATGCATGAGTTTACAAATTACAATATAGGAATTTAAATTATTCCATAAGACAAAATAAAGACGAAAGTCTTCTCATTTCTAGTTGAATCCTCTACGATCAAGACTTCTTCTACCTTATCGATCACTTACAGGTCCAACTTACAACATCATTGGCAACAACAACCAAATGCGCTCATAAAGCCAAGGAAAAGAACATTAGTTAAAGAGAAATATAAGAGACCATACATGCTTGAACCACCAAAAGATCTGACTAAAAAAGGGTAAAGCAAAGTAAGGCATGAAAAAAGCTTCAAAATAGCATGAGGCAATAAAAAGCAAAAGCTTTAAAACAGATCACAATCCACCTTCAGAATAAACTTGGGACAGCAACTAAAAAAAGACAACATTAAGTCTAAAAATACCAAACAACCATATTCAAATTAAAACTAGGAGCAGAGGAGGCATGCACAAATTCTGAAATTTTTATATATGGAAGAAACATGTCTTATGGTTCTAACAAAACAAGAATAATACAAAATGGAGCAGTATAGCTCACATTAGGGACAAAAGACCAAACACTACCAGAGACATGACAACAGTGACAATGCAGCAATAAATAGCCACATTCAAATTAAAACCAGAAACAGGGGAGACATGTATAAATTCTTAAAATTGTACACATGGAAAACACATGTCTTATGGTTCTAATGAAATGAGAATCATGCAAAACGGAATACTATAATTCAAATTAGAGACAAAGGACGAAGTACTGCCAGTGCTGGATTGACAAATCCGAAAATGGAGTGTTTTATATGTATGACAATCTTCTTATTGAAAAAGGAAACAGCACCTATGCACCAATCAAACCAAGATGGAAAGCATGTAGAAGTAGTTGGTTTCTACTCTCTTTTCCATACTAATATGAGCAAAATTAATCCCTGTACACAAATCTCAGCTTACACCGAGAGTAGAAAATCAAAGGCATTTTCAAGCACATTTAAAATCCTGAAACAAGCAATTGAATTGTACCAAAAGTTGCACAAATTAACCATGCAGCTATTAACAAGTGCGGATATTCAACAAAAATAAATATGCAATCCAAAAACACATGTAAAGAATTCAAACCAGAAATAGCACAATGACTAACCAACCAGTCCTAGATTTTTTCCAAAGGCTGCAACAAATTATCTAAAAAGAGTTCATTCAATCCCAAAGTACTGTAGTAATATAAGCCAGAAAATATCTCAGTGGAAGATGGAAAACAGCAGCCACATATACCCAACTAAAATACGTATGCAGCTCACAAGGTATGGGGAAAGCAGTCAAAATGCAACTCGAATAACTAGGGAAAAGCCTCACAGCAATATAATATATGCATGATACTTGCAGCTCTAAAAATCACAATGAAAAGGCCGAATAATCCCAGGTAATATAGATAGCAGCAAATTCAAAACAATCACATTTTTTCACAGCAAGACAGTATATGATTTAATTCAAAATAGCTGCATATCAAGAGACAAAACAATAAAAAGCACAAAAATTCACATGCTAATTAGCTACCTCACAAATATGAATGTAACGATCATGCTTCAAGTTATGAAGGTATCAATGGAAGGAAAATCACTTATGTGGTATCATTACATGCACACAATATATGGAGATATATATCCAAATATACAAGTGAAAAAGAAGCTCCATTTCATCTAGCAAGAAAAGTGTGCTATAAGAATGTGCAAATCAATGAAACAAAATACACTCCATGATTGAATTTTGTTCACCAAAGCTGTAGCGGCATAACACATAATCACATAAACCAAGGCAACAAAATTTCTAGTCACAACTTGACTCAAAAATCCCATGATAAATATATAACAATTTCCATAGGTGGGTCCGATCATAATCTATATACCCAGAACCAGAACCAATTTAGTANCCATTTCATCTAGCAAGAAAATGTGCTATAAGAATGTGCAAATCAATGAAACAAAATACACTCCATGATTGAATTTTGTTCACCAAAGCTATAGCGGCATAACACATAATCACATAAACCAAGGCAACAAAATTTCTAGTCACAACTTGACTCAAAAATCCCATGATAAATATATAACAATTTCCATAGGTGGGTCCGATCATAATCTATATACCCAGAACCAGAACCAATTTAGTAAAAATAAAAATACTCAAAATGCACAATAATAATATGGTATACCTAAATTTCAAGAATAGAAAAATAACAATCAGTCGTACTCAAGGTATTTTGAAAAAAAAAATGAAAACAAGACAATGGACGCTGAAACCAAGCAAGGGACAATTGGATTTATGATAGGATCACCAAAAACCCATCAAACTAGGAAAAACAAAGTATATTTCAATCTGTTTACTTTGAGCCAAAATCACATGAGAAATGAAAGTCTTAGAAGGACAAAACTGAAAGGATCCGAGATTACCCTTATTGGAGCTCAAACTCGTTTATGATGTTTTAGGCTTTGAAAATCAAATTCAAACTCCTCTTCTTTCTCGATCTCCAAGCTTTCTTTCTCCCTTTTCCTTTGTTTCTCTTTCCTTTTTCTTTTTCTTTTGGTCATTAGAGACCTTTTTGGCAAGTCCATTGAGATTTCGAAGACATCTTTAGCAAGTTGATTCTCATTGTACCCCGGGTAACATTCTTGTTGGGTATGAAAGGAAAATTTAAAACTCGAAGTGGTTTGATAAGGGAAATGATGTGATTGGATTAAAAAAAGGAAATCATCATTCTTGGCATTTGAGTGTTGTCATGAAAACCTATCAAACTACTACCATCCCCAAGGGAGTACATGAATTAGGAATTAAGAAATTACCTACTCCTTCAAGCTCAAAAGGGTAACTAAGGATACTCCATAATGTTTGGGAAAACAAAGAATGTCTTCAATCATTGGAAAATTTTGCTTCTGGAACTCAAAATTTGCTTAAAAACACATTTTATTATGAGGTCTTGAGTTTCCATCATTCTCAAATTTATTATCTTTGCATCAATTGCAACTCCTCAAAGGGAAGACTTATGGAGGTTTTTTTTTTTTTTAAGAATTTTGAAGGGAAGCATGTGAAAGATAATTAGAATAGGAAGGATGGTGAATGGAAATGTATGATCATTGCATTAATGAAGTCAAATAAAATAAGGTCCAAATATAAAGTAGACTCTACTAGCCTTGAACTTTAGCTAACTAGAGCATGATTGACATGATAAACATTTAACAATGAAAGGAAAGACTTGAAGCAAGTCAAAACCCATATTTAGAATGATGAAAAGAGCTTGAGCAAAAACTTTTCCTTTCTTTCTTTTTGGACCCTTTCTATGAGACAAGATTTGATTGGGCTCTTTTCTTTTGGGCAAGCAATTGTAAAAAACATTTAGTGAGATGAATGAAAAAGAAAAATACATGCATGACATAAAAATGAAAAGAAAACTCTTAAGACTTCAGTTTAAGATGAAGATGACATAAGAATGCTTCTTTATTCTTTTTTTTTAAAACAAATATTTTGCAAAATGCAATGAGCTATTGACATTCTTATTTGCAAAGTGAATGCAATAAGATGATGTGAAATACTAATGTAAAAGAACACATGATTGTATTGGAAGGCTTATTTGAAAGGAAGTGAGGCAAAGAACCTCTCTCTTACTTTGAAAATGGAATGCATACAAATGCAAATGAGGTGGAATAAGACAAAAGCTATTTTATGGAACAAAAAGTTTCCAAGACTGAAATGTGGTTTGGGACCTCTTATTTTTCTTATGGTGATGTAATGAGAGATATGAAAGGGAGTGAAAGTGTATGAAGAATGACTTACTCAAAATGGAGTCTGGTATTAAACCTCTCAATTACTTTGAAAATATAATGCATGCCAATGCAAATGAAAAGGAAACATACAGAAGATGTTTTCTACAAGAAATTTTTTCAAAAGAGAAATGAGGCTTATGGCCTCTTTTTTATTCGAATAAGAAAATGTGAATATGCAAAGAAACGTGTAAGAAAAATGACTTCCACCATGAAATTTTATTTGAGGGAAATGAGGTGCTGGACCTATTTTTTTGGAATTGAAGAAAGATAAATGAAAAGGAATGAAGTGAATAAAAAAAAGCACCCCTTATTGCCCTATGATGGGTTATTTGTTAGGCTTAGGGATTCTAACCTAAAGGTCAAGTTCTAACCTATGATGGTGGGTATCTATGGTCATGCCATTGTGCATAGTTTTGAGATGGTGCTAAAGATCTTGAAATGATCACACCCTACTAACCTAGTTCATAAAGGGATGAACCCCTCTACTTACCCAAATCATCAACAAGACGATTCGCAAGCCGAGAGGAAACTTTCGTGTAAAACCACCGAAGGATAAACCTCCAGCAATAACACTAGGCTCCCTTCTAAACGTAAGCTGAGGGTGGCCCAAGTATAGAGTCTCTCATAACGTACCGAAGGTCGCTACGACACGGATGACAGAATTAGAAAAAAGATTAGTTTTTAAAGAAAACTTAGAGTCACTACCAATTATTTTTAGAAAATAGGGAACAATTGGAAAATCCCTTTTTGAAATGTTAAAGAAAATTGGTCTGTGAATCAGAGATGGTTCTATAGTCAATTTGTGTGTGAGGAATGTGTTAGGCACCCCACAACATCTATCTAAAAGAAGGTTACTCGAAATTAATTGTGCAAATATAATATGGCCAAAGAGTGTATTTCATTTATCCAAAAAATAATAAGAGTATTACATGAATATCTGACAAAAATGAAGATGGAGAATTTAAATGTCCAATGCATGATTTCTCTAACTAGACCTAAATCCTTCCACCCATTTCTCACATAAAGCACCCTTCAGGGTGGCGTTAGCTTCACATAGGTTGGATAAACAAAGCTATTCCATAAAGAAATCAGACTCGATCTATCCTCCCATGATAAGTGAAGGGGCCTATAGATACTATGATGCGAACCTCTAAGATTTGCCCGAGACCTAATCACGATTCGTAGAGATCCAAATGCCCGAAAAATATCCAATCAAGTTCATATACTCAAAAAACAAAAATTAAGGGACCTTGACCCATTACCTAGAAAGGTAAGAGCTGAAGGTATAAACATTTAGGTGCCACACTCTAGACGGGGATGAGGGGGAGAATGATAAGCTAGGAGAATGCCACAAGAACTTAAGGTTCTTGGTAAATTCTAAGAGTTCTTCAAAAGAACCAAGAAAGGAGAAAACATCTCAACTTTTCACTAAATTTTGAATTCTGACCATCACAAGGGGAATGGTCTCTTTTTAAACTAAGCAAAACCTCAATAACCTTATTGGGTAAAAGGGCCTAACCCAAATAACATACCCAACACCTAATACAAACCCAATACTAAAAGGGAAAAATAACCTAAGTTGATTATTATTAAAATGGGCCCAAAAAGAACTAAACTCGGAGCCCATATGCTAAAAAGAACAAAAATGCATAAAGGGGATTTTAGCACTGGGGCATTGGTAGGGCAGCTCTGGGGCGCCTGTTCTCTGTTGTGGATCGCTAGGGAGCCCTCTACTTAGCCATTTTCACTCGATTGGACAGAAAGGTAGCGCTGCGGCACTAGGGCTTGACGACTACAACGCTAGAGCATTTTTAATACTTGGTCCATCGATTGCTTGGATCAAACACACAATCTGGCTTCCATCTTGGTCCAATTCTTCATGCCTTGTTCCTTGATCCCAAATCCTCTCAAATAAATGATGACCAATATTTTTATATATTAATTAATCCCCATTTTTAACCTCCTAATCCTATTTTGGGCCTATTTGATTGAGCTTGGGTCATATTTCATTAATTAGGTTAAAATTGGGCTTAAGTGTGTTTTTCAGCATTATTAGGGTTTTGATACTATTCTGTATTTCGGTTATATCTTTAGTTCTGGATGTCTAAAAATTGTGATTCTTGCCTTGTAGGAAAGCTAAGAGGATTATCTACAAGTTTCATTCATACCTCCAAGGCCAATTTAGACGTTCCGTGGGTCAAAATTAAACCAGAAGTCAGAGTAGAGTTGCTATCGCTGGATCCTGACCCGCATGCAGTGTTTGGACCATAACTTGTGTGGTACATGTCGTATGGACTTGAAACTGATCCCATTGGAAAGCTAAGGCATAGGGATTCAATTGTTATGAAGGCTGGTTCAACAAATTATGAAGTTAAGATGGTCTTATTTCCTGTCGAAAATGGCTGATTAGTCCAGAGACCTATATGGACCTAGATGGACTTAAATGGGCTTAACTTCCTCAATTCAGGCCCAATTAGGCCCAAACCGGAGCCCATTTGAAGCTGAGGTCCAGAGGTTTAAACTAGGTTAGGGGTAAATTAGGTGTGCATGAAATTTAGGAAGTTATAAGCAGAGAAAAGAGGCAGACGAGTGATCAATTTTAGACTAGGCAGCTTTTGTTTTCTCTCTTGAAAATTTTGGAGCTCTTTGATTTATGACTGCACTTCTCCATTGGAGCTTGAATTTCATGACCATGGAGGAGTAGAATCCTTGTAACCAAGTTAGACTCCTGATTAAATTCGGTTTTGATTTTGAGATTATGTTCTTAATTGGATTAAACTTAATGCAATTTCTTCTTCTTTGAATTTCTACCTTGCTTTAATCTTTGTATGAATTCATGGAGATCTTTGTGATTTATATGGATATTGAAGTAAGAAATAGAATTTAGATTGATCAATCTTTAATCTGTGGTTAGAATTCAGAGAAGCTATGCTATGCCAATTGATGTTCGATTTTTAGATTAATCACTAATTGCTTAGTCTTTGTGATTACAAGATTAGTGATTGTATGTGATTAATCGAATCCTGAGTGATAACTCAGTAGGAACAATTGATCATAATTAGAGATTTCAGTTGTGATTAAACTCAATTAGTAGTGCTGCATTAAGACTTAATCACTCATGTTAATCTAGGATGAATCAAACCGGTTTTTGATGGATGTCTAGCTAGGTTACGCCTTTAATCAACTACATTAATCTTTGTTTAATTCTGCAATTTACTATTATAATTTTGTTTCAAAAATCCCCTGTTTTTAACTTGAAATTATTGATTACACATTGCATTCCTTGTGAGACAAACCCGGATTATGCCCTCTATTGCATTCTAATTAGGGGATTCGGTTTAATTTAATTGGTTAAGCGACAACACCAATCAATAAACCACTCAAGCTCTCTTGCACTCTCTTGGCTCGAGCTCTTGTGATTGGTGCTCCATTTATGTGCAAAGGATCACTTATAGTCTTGTCATAATTCTCATTATAGGACACGGCACACACACACACACACACACACACACACACATATATATATATATATATATATATTAAATGAATGCAATGCAAGAGTTTACAATTCTTTTGTCCAATAGGAAGGGGCTTTAAATTACATCCAATATATAAAAAAAAAAGTTGTATCCTCGCTCTAGGACTTAGGTTGGCCTCACGTCTTCTAGCTTGGGAAAGCGGATCCGCTTACGTATTAGATAGGCTCATTAGTACCTGTAATGGAAGAAACTCATATAACTAGTAGTAATATGACCATTAGTAAAAGAAAAAAAATGGAAGCATAGAAATGAAAAATAATTTTAAAGAATAAAATAAAATGATATCATGATCACCAAGAGAACAAACCAAAAAGTGCAATTAAACTTCAATACATTTTTACTTCAAATAAAATTAATTAATGAATCACAAATGAATCTCTATTAAAAAATGCCAAACAACTAGTGTTTTTGCTCAAAAGAAAACAACAACCTAGTGATCATGTAACAAGCCAATTCCCTACAACCAATCATTGAATTAAAGAAAATTACAATATGAAAGCAGCTGCTGGTTTGGTCCCAAGACCACCTTCAAATGTGTATTAGAGTAGGAAGGAAAGGTTAGCCTAGAACATCCCTAGAGATCAGCCAAAATAACCAAGGGAAAAAAAAATCTTAAAAAAGGTCCTAACATAAAAATAGCCATGGAAATCATACCCAAACAGCAAAGAATTAATCCTAGGACAGCCTAGAAATAGAGTTAGAATCCTTTTCAAAACAACACCAAACTTGCACTTTTTCATGCAAAAAGCTAACATCAATTTAGAGTTAAAACAGCCACGTTCAATTTAACACTAGGAACAAGCTAGACATATATTAATTCTGAAATTTATACACATGAAAGACATATGTTTTACGGTTCCAAAATAGCAAAAATCATGCAACACGAAGCTCAATAGCTCCAATTAGAGACAAAAGACGAAGTGCTGCCAGAGAAGACTGACAACCTGACAATGCAGAAAAAATGTTAACTTTAAATGCAAACTAGGGGCAAGGGAAAGAAATTTTGCTTTGAAAATTTTACACATGAGAGGCATACATCTCCTAGTTCTAACATGACAAAATTCACTCGATAAAAAAACTGAGCACTGCCAGTAGGAACTGATAGAACCGAGAATAGGTATTTTGATGCTTCTAGCCTAAATGTAAAATGATCTAATCATGAGAGCATATAGGTGATGTGAACCTCTCGGACATGCCTTGAGACCCAATAACAATTAGAGGAAATCCGAAGTGCCTAAGAATGTCTAATCAAGTTCTTAAATGAGAATCAAAACAAAGAGGACCTTGACTCGTCACTTAGTGTAGTGGGAACCAAAAGTATTCGGGAAAATATAGACACCACACTCAAGAGGGGATAAGGGTGAATGATAAGTCTTGGAGAGTGCCACAAGAACCTAGGGTTCTTGATAAGTTCTAAGAGTTCTTCAAAAGAACCAAGAAAGGAGAAAATCTCTCAACTTTTTTACTAAATTCAAGTTATGACCATTACAAGGGGAATGGTCTCCCTTTAAACAAAACAAAACCTAATTAACCTAATTCGGTAAATGGGCTTAACCCAACTAAAAATACCCAAACACCTAATACAAACCCAATACTAAAGAAGAAAAAATATCATAGATTTAATAATACTAAAATGGGCCCAAACTCGTCTAACTCGGAGCCCATTCAGACAAGAAGAACAAAAATGAGCGCATGATGAAAATGCCCAGGTGCTAGGGCGCTAGTTTTCTGGACAAGGGGGTGCTGGGGCACCTTTGTTGGGCATTGGGGCGCTAGGGTTCTGTCACATGGGCACTGAGGCACCAATCCTTTTTCAGAAACTCCATTTTTAGCTTGAATTGAGCACACGACCCTTGCCTTTCTTCTAGCCTTACTCCTTGATCCCCGATCTTCTCAATCAACATTCCAAAAGCTGCTTGGATCTTCTTTGCGTGCCATGACTCATTTGGAGTCTTGTTGGTGCTTCCTTGATTCTCATCATTATGGGTGGTGGTTATTTTTTTGCTATGACAAAACTTTGGAGTGTTTGTTCAACCCCTATGTGAGTTTTTCTTTTTTCATTCTTGTCCTGATTCTATTGATTGTGCTCTTTGCTCTCTGTCTTTAGTTTCTTTCTAAGGTGACTGGTTCTTTTTTTTTTTTTAGATAGTAATGGATGCTTGAAAATTTGGTTTTGTTGGTATTTGTTTGGTCCAAGATGATCCAATGGCTGTTTTGGAATGTGTCTTAGTGATTAATTTTGCTTGTTTCATTTTTGTGAGTTTTAGTTTGGTTCTAAGTATTGCATAAAAATTATTGATAATTCAATTTCATAATTTTTGCATCTGCCTACTTGAGAACTGATTGGCGTTTCTCTTTTGCTTGGGTGCTTTATTTTTCTGTCTGACTCTTATGGCATATGCGATAGAAATCTGGGTGTTCTTGTGTGGTTATGTTTATGCTTTATGGAATTTTATGTGGGTCATTATGAGTTTGTTTATATCTAGAATGTTAAAGTCCCTGGTGATTAGTGGTGAGAGTCTATTTGTGTTTATGCTGTATTCCTCAAGTTATCTGCATCACGCAAAGGTAATTCAAGCTGGTTTAGTTTTTTTTTCTATGATTCATGAGTTTATTTCGCATGAAGTTATTTGGGGATCAACTCTATGCCATTTCATTGTAAATTTAGCTGCATTTGTTAGAGATTGTAATTGAAATTTATGTTGCATATTTGAAGACTACCATGTTTAAAATCTTTTTTTGTTGTTGCAATTTATGGGTTTGCTGCTGCCTATATTACATGGGACTGTTTTGGCCTTTTATTTGTGATTTTTAGAGTTGCAAGTATCATACATATATTATGTTGCTGTGATGATTCTTCCTTGTTATTTGAGTTGCATTTTGACTACTTTCCCTCATATCTTGAGGGATGTTACATGTTGAATTATCCTGGATTTTTTTTTTTTTTTTTTTTTTTTTTNTTTTTTTTTTTTTTTTTTTATCTTGGTGACATGTATGAAAATTTTTGCCTCATTATCATCCAAAGTTTTTACACTTGTATTCGGTTGTTTTGGGAAAGTTGCTGATTATTTTGGTACTGCTTGTACATCTAAGGTCGCACTTGATAATTCTTCATTTGCCTATTGATGAGTATTAAGGAAGCACCAATAAGACTCTGAATGAGTCATGGCATGCAAAGAAGATGCAAGCGGCTTTTGGAGCGTTGATTGAGAAGATCGGGGCTCAAGGAGCAAGGCTAAAGAAAGCTAAAAGTGGAGTTGCTAAAGAAGGATTGGCGCCCTAGCGGCCCAGCGCCCAAGTGATAGAATCCTAGCGCCCCAGCACCCCTTTGTCCAGAGAACCAACGCCCCAGCACTAGCTCCCCAGCCCCCTAAGGCCTGGGCATTTTTCTCATGCGCACGTTTTTGTTCTTCTTGTTTGAATGGGTCTAAGTTATACTAGTTTGGGCCTATTGTAGTATTATTAAACCTATGATATTTTTCCCTTTTTAGTATTGGGTTTGTATTAGGTGTTTGGGTATTTTTTGTTGGATTAGGTCCATTTACCAAATTAAGTTCATTAGGTTTTGTTTTGTTTGAAGGGAGACCATTCCCCTTGTGATGGTCATAACTTGAATTTGGTAAAAAAGTTGAGGTTTTCTTCTTTCTTGGTTCTTTTGAAGAACTCTTAGAACTCATCAAGAACCCTAGGTTCTTGTGGCGTTCTCCAAGACTTATCACTCACCCCTATCTCCTCTTGAGTCTGGCGTCTATATCTTCCCGGATACCTTTGGTTCCTACTTCACTAAGTGACGGGTCAAGGTCTTCTTTATTTTGATTTCATTTAAGAACTTGATTAGACATTATTGGGCACTTTAGATTTCCTCTAATTGTTGTTAGGTCTTGAGGCAAGTCCGAGAGGTTCATATAATTTGGTATCAGAGATCGTGGTTCTAATCAAGGTTTGATTATCCATTTTTCTTTCTTTGAAATATTCGTTCCACATCTTTCTTTGTTGTTTTATTTTAGTTCTTCATTGTCCTTCATAGTTTCTTCTTTTTCTTGTCTTTTGATTTGCTAGAAAATAATTTATGAGAAACTTTTCTATTATTTCCTTGTGTCCCTAGTAACTGCCCATAAAGTGTTGTTTGGTTGTGTTCTAGTTCCAATTTTTGTGATTTTTCCATGTTAAATGTGATTTTTAGGTTGTTGAACTCTCTAGATCATCAATTAAACTTGTATAAAGCATGATTAAAACAATTGTATAAAAGAAAATTATGTGCAAGTATGAACATTCAAAGTGTTGTTGAAAAAAATATTTGAAAATTCTTATAAAAAAAATATTTATGGAATAGATGAAAGGGGAGCAAGATATGCACATGTAGACCATAACCTATGTGACATAAAAATGAAGATTCCATCTTTACAAGACTTCCACACTAGGTGTCATGTCAATGGGAAGGTATGTAGTATGATCATTGATGGTGGTAGTTGTATCAATATTGCTAGCACTACCTTAGTTGATAAGCTGGATTTATCTACTTTAAAGCATCCTAGAACCTATAAATTGCCATGGCTAAATGAATGTGGGGAGATTAGGGTGACTGACCAAGTTTTAGTATCATTTGCTATTGGGAGACACAAGGATGAAGTCCTTTGTGATGTAGTGCTCATGCATACAGGACATATCCTTTTACGTAAGATCATGGCAATTGTAGACACCGTATTTTGTATGGGTATTTTTTCATGGCATAAAACAAAACAAAAAAGATGAATAATGATTTTTAAAAAGATGAAAGCTCTTAATTTTTTATTATTTTTTTTAGATTTTTATTTGGGCCTTTCTAATAAAGCAAAACCTAGTCTTACTACCTTAGCCTAATCCATTGTTAATGTAACCCATTTTTTTTTCAAGCTCATTTGGCCTATCCATTAGTATTTAGATTTTTTCTAATAGTAAATTAAAAAAAAAATTGTTAATAGATTTTTGCATCACTAGATCTAAAAGGACCAATGAGGGAACAAGAAATGGATTTCCCTCATTCTCTATTGGTCTAAGTTGGTATACCTTATTATGCGAATCACCTTGCTACACCCCCTAACCTTAGGAGTGTTCATGATCCCTTGCTTGGAGTTGGAGGTTCGATGACTAAAAGGAGAGCTAAGCGTGTGAAAGAGGCGCTGCTGAGCCTAGTCCAAGAGGTGCAAACCAAGGAGATAGCAGCTGGGCCAAGTTCAGAGTTGAGATGGATCACTTATCTATCTCTTATAGAAGGTGCACATGAGCTAGCTTAGAGCCCAAGTTTGGAGCTTGATTTGGAGGAAACTTGAAGATCAAATTTGGGCATTAACTTATGGATTAATGAGCCCAATTTGCATAGTCTAGAGATGCATCATGGGCTTTATCTTGTTAGGACCAAAAGTTATGCTTATTAGTTTTAATTTGGGCCTTTATGTTTATGGGCCAAAACATATATTAGGGTTTATTAGCATTCCTAGTTCAATTAGGTTTATTTGTAGCCTCCTAGCCGAATTGCCTATATAAGGAATTCATGTATGTCCTTGCAAAGACAGTTTTTGAGATTAATAATATTGAATTCTTGGGTTTCTCTGGATTGAGAGCTTTGTTGTTGTTCTTGGGCAAAGAACTCAAACTTGAACTTATCAAGGATCCTTCCTTGTTAAGGGTTCACCCAGTTGAAATAACCAAAGTCATCTCACAGTTTGGTATCCAAACACTCTGTTTCGATCCTTCGGGTGACGAGAATGCATCACCTTATCTCTATCAAATAAATAAATAATTAAAAAAGAATGAAAGCAAATAAAAACTAGGGAATCAACAAAGAAAGAATAAAAAAGGAGAGAAATAGAGCTGAAGAGGCAACACAATGAAAACGGAGAAAAGGGAGAAAATGAGAAGCTTGGGAGAAAGCGAGAGAGCCAAAGAGAGAAGAAGATTTGAATCTCCATTGAATTCATTCTAGAAAGGAAATCTTTTCCCTATCCTCCCATCTTTATTGCTGTTATTTGGATTCATGGTGGATAATTTGCCTTTTATTGCTATGTATGAATGAATATGCTTAATTTCTTGATCATAGTTTAGTTTATATAGTTTGAGATTGATTCTCATAGTTCTAAGGTACCCATGATATTGGATTCCTAAATTTAAGTTCAATTTCTAATGTTGATATAGAAATAATTTTTTATTTTGGGACTTTGAATTGTTTCCTTGATTGAAAATACTTTGTTTGATTGTGGATTGTGCATTGTGCATTTTGGGGTTTGTCAGTCTTCTCTAGCAACCCTCCATTTTTATTTTCCAGATGGAGCTACAGAGCTTTGATTTTAGTGATTCTTGATTTGATAGAACTAGTAGACGTGTACCTCCTATGCGTAAAATTTTCATAGCCAAATTCCTTTTATCCTGTTCCCAGTGTTTATTTGAATTTGATTATTTTTCTGCTATTTTGGGGCTGTCAGTCTTCCCTGGTAACCTATATGTGAAACTCGTGTATCACTCGAAAATGTATATAAAGACCTGCTTATCGCTTATTGTCCATAGTTGGAATTGTCATCATATATTCATATTATTAACAGAAAGTTCAAGCTTTCATAGAATACTGGGTATGGATGATTTGGCAAACTTTTATCAATAAAGTGGTTAGTATGTTTATCTAGGTAATCAATTAAAGAAACTCTTTTCAATAAAAAAAAAAAAATTGGAATTCTATTCTAATGTTTGATATAAAAAATAGTATAATATAGTATACTTTTGTGATATTTGAATGAAAAATAACTTCCCAAAAAAACTAGCAAAAAGATTTAATCAAGTTGGAAAATTTAGTAAGGTGGTCCTACAATTGTTCATGGGACTATCCCTATTATAACTTGTCTTTGAATCTATAGAAAGTAATAACAATAATTGCATGACAATGGTACTCTAATTAGGTTATAATTTCTTTACCATATTTAAATAAAAATGGGTAGGAATGAGTAGGATTTAGGTAATTGATAATTGAGAGGGAAAAATGAAAAGAATGAAAATCAAAATTATAACTAGATCTAGGTATGGTTTTAGGGGAAAAAATTAAATATTCTATAGGAAAAATAGTGGGATAAGACCATGGGTACAAGTGTCCCAAAATTTCTAATAGGATTATAATATAGATAACCACTAAATAAACCCCAACAAGTGATTCAATAGGATTTCCTATAGCACTTGGAAAAAGAATGAAATTAGACCATGTGGACAACTTTCCTAAAATTCTAATCGGTATATAATTTTGATAACCACTAAACTAACACCAATGGGTGATCTAATAGGATTTTCTATTCTTTGTCACATGCTGCCACTAATGCCTGCAGATCGGTGTGGGGCCAAGTACTACCAGTAATACCAAAAGGCACAAGATATGAGATTGTTGCTATCACTATCAGCTCATCGTATCTCTGGAAATATTGTTGGGTAATTACTCTAATTCATTGAGATGGCAATGAGTCTACTTGATTGAGCATTACCTATAATAATGTTTGTTTTACGATGACTCTTATAGGCACTCACCCTGACCAAAAACATGAGGCTGACAACAGGGTCTTCAAATGCAAACGCATTGGAAATTAGCAACTTCATATCATGGCTATTGAATATTAGTGACAATGATGCAGGGGATCTAAATGATGGTGAAACATATATTGATATACCGGAGGACCTTTGTGTGCATGGCTCTCATGAACCAATCACTGATATTGTTGAGTCTACCTATCTCGAGTTTGTGGCAACCATGCACGATTTGAATTACTGTTAGGAAAGAGCTATTCTCGCACCTATCATAGAAGTGGTAAAATAGATCAATGATTATATGATTTCCTTGATGCTTGGAGATGAGAAAGTTTTTCTTAGTGCAGACAGTACATGTAAATAGTTTGGGAACAGATTGGATGACATCCACACACCCGAATTCCTGAATAATATCATCCTATTTGGCCTACCAAATAACAGGTTATTGTTGAAAGTTGGTGTGCCAATCATGTTATTGAGGAACATTGATCTCCGTAATGGATTATGCAATGGTACAAGGCTAATCATCACATAGCTTGGAAAATATGTGATTGAAGCGAAAATTATTTCAGGCAGTAATACAGGAGAGAAGATATTCATCCCAAGAATGAATTTAACATCCTCTGACCGAAGAATGTCATTTCAATTAAAACGGAGGCAATTCTCCCTACAAGTATGCTTCACTAAGACAATAAGTACGAGTCAGGGGCAGTCACTTTCTCATGTGGGGTTGTACCTCCCAAGACTAATATTTAGTCACACAGACAGCTCTATGTAGCTATCTCAAGAGTTAGAAGTCAGAGTGGTCTGAAGGTGTTATCGATAGATTCAGATGGGATGACCATAAAGAGCACAAAGAACATGGTCTACAAGGAGGTGTTCCATAAGATCAATCGAAGAGGTATGTTATAAATCTTAAGCCCTACAAATTCTGAAGATACTTATACGTAATAAAGATGTACTTATATATTTATTTACTGGTTATGTAACATAATTTCAGGTGCATAGGGAAATGGTGAGCCTTTAGCAGAGAATCATGTAAGTGGCAATTCAAATCAAGTACTAGATGTTATTTCATTGATGTGATATCACATTACCACATTATTAGATTATAAGAAACTGTGTAAGTAAGAATTGATCACAAACTCTATTTTGTGTTGCCCCAATCCTGCCTAACCACGCATTGTGCAGGGCATTGTACTAGTATATATAAAAGGAGAATACGTGGCCTCAACACATGACATGTGTCATAATACATAGCCTTAAGACATGACATATGTCATAATAAAAATAATAAATAATAATAATAATAATAATAATAAGAAAAAATGTTCATGTTCATTTTTGAATTTGAATTTTGAAATTAAGGTTACATGTTTTTGCCTCTATTGTTCTTTATATATATCACACCCTATGTGAGTTTATCTACCTTTCACTGGTGGATTGCTGTAGTGTATTTCTCCATCTCCAGCTGCACCCAGGATTGCTCTTCCAAGCTATTTTATTTAGCTTTTTGTTGCTCTCTTTCTCTATATCAAGTCCATTCCAATATATCTCTCCATATCCTTATGCAGCCCTATTACTCTTTTACTTTTTTTAATTCTTTCCACCTCCTCAATCTCTAGAAACAATAAGGTTTGTTCTTTCTCTATACAATATTTGTCTATCTAATATTTGGTCTTAAATCTATCTTCTTCTTTTTTCAGCATGTCCTCTATCTCCTAAAATAACAAGGTTCATTCTTTCTATATACATCATTTCTTTATGTAATATTGGTTCTCAAAATATTTTTCTTTATTATATATCTCTCAATCTCCTTATGCAGTTGTGTCACTCCTTTACTTTTTCTTCATCTTTACATCTCCTCGATCTCCAAAGGCAATATGGTTTGTTTTTTTCTATACACTATTTGTTTCTCTAATATTTGGTATTTCATTTTTTCTTTTTTTTCAGCACCTCCTCTATCTCCAAAAACGACAAGATTTGTTCTTTCTTTATACACCATTTCTTTATGTAATATTGGTTCTTAAAATATTTTTCTTTATTATATATTTCTCAATCTATTATTTTCTTTCTCGATTTTTAACACTATGTGATTAACAATTAAAAAATGAGCGTGACAAGATTTCAATCCATAAAGAGAGTGTCAAAAAGACCATTTCACAGTGACAATTTTGATCTAAGAAAAGAACCTAACAGCAAAGATAAAGAAATTGAGCATGGAAGATGAAGAACGTATTAGGCATGGAAGATGAGGAAATTGGGTATACTATTTTTTTTTTTTATTTGAGGGATCTTGATGATTATCAAAACTTTTTATTTATTGTAATTTGAGAAAAAATTATTTCTTTAATCTGATTTATTTCTAAAGATACTTCTACATAATAAAGATGTACTTATATATTTATTTACTGGTATTGTAATATAATTGATATTAATGTCATTAAATAACTTCCTTTTTTAGAGTTTCTAACTTTTGATATTTTAAAATAAAAAATTCAGATTGTGAGGAATGAAGTAATTTGAAATTATTAATAAAACATGAAAACCAATTTGAAATTAATGCCTTAATTGCCTTGCTTAATTTAAAAAATTAGTATTATGTGTGATTTTGTTTCATTGAAAAGTATTTAAAAAAATCATTGATAATTTGAAGTATGTGTGTTTTTGAATTGAAAACTCTGAAAATATAATTAAAATTAGTGGTATTCAATAACTTTCATAATTAGCACATATAATTTCTCTAATTTGAAATCAATGTCTTAATTGTCTTGCTTAATTAGGGCATTACATGTTAGAATGTATGTCTACTAAATCACAACTAAATACATGTACTAACAATTAAATTAAATTAAATTAAATCCGAAAATTAAAAGAAAAAACCTACTAGTAATTATTTTTCTTAAATTTCTTCAAATTTCAACTGAATGCATTATTTCCTTTTGGCACACATTGATTTCCCTAAATGAGGAAATTTGGAATTGCCTCTTTATAATTATAATAACCACAATGAATTAGGATTTTGAATTTTGAATTTCATAATTAAGGTTTTTATAGTGTGCCTCCTTATACATTGATATATAAATAGGTCTATATAGGGGTCTCGCCCCCACCCTCTCTCTTCATATGCACATTGGTCTTCCTTCTCATTCACTTGAGGTATTTGTCTTCCCTTTCTTCTCGCCTCTCTATTTGTTATGGTTTTTGTTTGTCATCTCCACTACCTTCGATGTCAACTAATTTGTTGTTCTCATTCTCTTCTCTCACTTCTTATCTTCCTAGATGATCAATGTTTCAAAAATTTATTGTCTTCAATTCTTCTCTCACTTTCTCCATTAGATGGTTCTAAATGCCTCACATCTCATATTATTTGATCTATGATATCCAAACATTTTTGCAAGTTCAAATTTAAAGTTGTTGTGGTTCCTTCTTATATATTTGATTCTATGCTATGTCATCAGGTAAGTCTTACTTTTTCAGTTTTTTGGTGTCGTCCAAAGTTATATACTTGTACGATTTGTTTTTTCCCATGTAAGTGACAAAGGAAATCATATACCTATTCAAGTAGAGTACAACAAAAGGTCAGTAACTCAATCTCTGATTTTTTTTTCCCCACAATTTCTTTGTTTCTCCTTATTGAGGAATATGAAGGTTATAATTACTATTCTCTTCCTTCTATGATTTTTAGTCAGATTTTCTTTGTATGATTGGATTGAATTCTTTTTTAATGGGAATCTCTCTATTTAATTTACTATATACATGTTTCCTATCTTTGCAAATAGTTTGGGTTTGATTTACTATATAGGGTTATATCATGAATATTCTTTATATCAATTTGTTGCTGAATTTTAAGTGTTTTATTGGGTTTTATTCTTGATGGGATTTTGGACACTTTTTTATTGTCTTTGACAGCAAAGAATTAAGTTTACACATGTTGATGTATATTTAATTTTGTTTTTGACCGTGTTTGATTTTTCTTTATAATGAACAATTTTCCTTTTTATATGTGAAACTCATGAATCACCGAGAAATGTTTATAAAAACCTGCTTATCACTTATTGTCCATAGTTGGAATTGTGATCATATATTCATGTTATTAACAAAAAGTTCAAGCTTTCATAGAAGACTGGGTATGGATCATTTGGCAAGAATTTATCAATGAAGTGTTAGTATGTTTATCTAGGTAATCAATTAAAGAAACTATTTTCAATAAAAGAATTTGGAATTCTTATTCTAAAGTTTGAAATAAAAAAAATGATATAATATTAGTATACTTTTGTGATATTTGAATGAAAAATAACTTGGCCAAAAAACTAGCAAATAGATTTAATCAAGTTGGAAAACTTAGTAAGGTGGCCCTACAATTGTTCATGAGACTATCCCTATTATAACTTGTCTTTGAATCTATAGAAAGTAATAATAATAATAATAATGGGATGACAAGGATACTCTAATTAGGTTATAATTTCTTTATCATATTTAAATAAAAATGGGTAAGAATGAGTAGGGTTTAGGTAATTGATAATTGAGAGGGAAAAAGGAAGGGAATCCAAATCAAAATTATAACTACGTCTAGTATGGTTTTAGGGGAAAAAATTAAATATTCTATGGGAAAAATCGTTGGATTTTATCATGGGTACAAGTGTCCTAAAATTCTAATAGGATTATAATTTGGATAACCACTAAATAAACCCCAACAAGTGATTCAATAGGATTTCCTATAGCACTTGGAAAAAGAGTGGAATTAGACTATGCATACAACTTTCCTAAAATTCTAATCGATATATAATTTTGATAACGACTGAACTAACTCCAATGGGTGATCTAATAGGATTTCCTATTCTTTGTCACATGTTGTCCCTGCCGCCTACGCATCGGTGTGGGGCCAAGTACTACCAGTAATAGTAAAAGGCACAAGACAAGAGATTGCTGTTGCCACTATCAACGCATTGTATCTCTAAAAAGATTGTTAAGTAATTGCTCTAATTCATTGAGATATAACGAGTCCACTCGATTGAGCATTACCTATAATAATGTTTGTGTTATGATGACTCTAATAGGTACTCACCCTGACCAAAAACATGAGGCCGACAACAGGATCTTCAAATGCAGACGCATTAGAAATGGCCAAGTTCTCATCATGGCTGCTGAATATTGGTGATGGTGATGCAAGGGATCTAAATGATGGTGAAACAGATATTGATATACCGGAGGACCTCTTTGTGTATGGCTCTCATGAACCAATCGTTAATATTGTTAACTCTACCTATCCCGAGTTTGTAGCAAACATGCACGATCCGAATTACTGTCAAGAAAGGGCTTTGCGCGAACCTACCGTAGAAGTGGTAAAACATATAAAATGATTATATGATTTCCTTGATGTCTGGTGATGATAAAGCTTTTCGAAGTGCAGATAGTACATGCAAATCATTTGGGGAAGGAATGGATGACATCCACACAACTGAATTCCTGAATAATATCACCCTGTTTGACCTACCAAAGAATAGGTTATTGTTTAAAGTTGGTGTGCCAATTATGTTATTGAGGAACATTGATATTCGTAATGGACTATGCAATGGTATGAGGCTAATCATCACACAACTTGGAAAATATGTGATTGAAGTGAAAATTATAATAGGCTATAATTTAGGAAAGAATATATTCATCACAATAATAAATTTAACATCATCTGACCGAAAAATGTCATTTCAATTAAAATAGAGGCAATTCCCCCAACAAGTATGCTTCGCTATGACAATAAATAAGAGTCAGGGGCTGTCACTTTCTCATGTGGGGTTGTACCTCCTCAAGACTAATATTTAGTCATGAACAACTTTGTGTAGCTTTCTCAAGAGTTAGAAGCCGGAGTGGTCTGAAGGTGTTATCGATAGATTCAGATGGGACGATGATAAAGAGCACAAACAACATGATCTACAAGGAGGTGTTCCATAAGTATATTATGCCTTTCAATTGTATCTTACTTGGCACTAATCATGGTAGTAGAAAAGAAAGCTCCTAAAAGATATAGCAATTTAAGGTTTAGCATTTAGGTTTAAGCTTAGGGTTCAGTGTTTAGAGTATAGAGTTTAGGATTTAGATTTTAGGCTTGTAAGGTTTAGGGTGTGGGGTTTAGGTTTTAGCATTTAGGGTTTAAGTTTTTTTATAATTAACCAATCCATCATATGCTTTTGTATTAGATTCTATTTAAGGGAATAAGCCACCATTTGTAATCATTATTAAATTAATCAATTAGTTCCTTTTATGAGATTTGCAAGTTGCATCAAGGTATGATCTTCTAACTCGCTCATCACCCTACTACTGGTTTGCTTTAACTTGGCAGTGACTTAATATGCAATCAATTCTATAAATTTTAATAGATTATTATGTTGAAAAAATATTCATGTCTACTTTAATTTTTGTGGTAATTATTTAAAGATAAATGGGTGAATATGATTTATACAAGAAAGAAAAAAATTAATTTTCTAATTAGGTTCAAGTAACAACAGGACCAAAAAATATGCAATCAATTCTATAAATTTAATACATTATTATGTTGAAAAAATATTCATGTCTACTTTAATTTTTGTGGTAATTATTTAAAGATAAATGGGTAAATGTGGTTGATACAAGAAAGAAAAAAAATTAATTACGTGTGCTCTCCACTACTCTTGTGATAGTTTCACGAATAGAGTCAATTAACTCAGTATGCAATATCTATGACTACCAAGGAGGTGATACTTACACAAGAGCCACACATTGATGTGAAAGAAATCAGAATTCCAAAGTATTATGTTTTTCAAAATCAGATTTGAAATGGAACAATAATTTTAAATTGAAAACTAGATCACATGATGAAAAGGGATAAGTATTGTCAATTCAACAATTTATTTTGTTCCATTTTCAAAAAAATAAGATGTGCAATAGCGGGACCAAAATATATGCAATCAATTCTATAAATTTTAATAGATTATGTTGGAAAATTATTCATGTCTACTTTAATTTTTGTGTTAATTATTGAAAGATAAATGGATGAATGTGGTTGATACTAGAAAGAAAAATAATTAATTTGCCAATTGTGTTTAAATAACAATGGGACAAAAAAAATATGCAAGGGCATATAATAGTATTTGGTAATTTTTTTAATATAGTTTATATCATTTTGTTAAAAAATTATGCATATGAAAAAGTTGTACACTTATATATAAATTTGACTTATTCCATTAATATAAAATTAATTTGAAAATATCAAAATTCATGCCACCATCATGCCTACGCATCGCGCAGGGCTAGAGACTAGTCTTGATAATAAGAGTATCATAACGTACCCGGAGGTCGCTATAACGTGAATGACTAAAATAAAAAGAAATTTAGTTTTCGAAATGAAAACTTTAGAGTCGCCTCCAATTGTATGAAAAAAATCGGGGAAAAATTGGGAAACTCCTTTTACTTTCAAAATTAAATCTACGAACCAGAGAGGGTTCGAGAGTCTAATTGTGTATAGGGAAGGTGTTAGGCACCCTACAACACCCGTCTAAAAGACGGTTACCAAAAATTAATTGTGCAAATTAAGTCATGGCCAAATTGTATTTATTTTATCCTTAAATGTAAACAAAAGAAAAATGGGTGATTATTCAAAAATAGGATTTGATTCGTCATCGTCGAATGCCTACGTATCTTAATTAGGGATCAAAGTCCGCGTAGTTCGCAATGATTCAAAAAGAATTTTTTATTTTTTTTATTTTTCAAAACTGAAATTAAAAATGATTCAAAATTTTCAAGTTAAAATTATGCTATGCATGAATCTAATCGTGTCCTAATCCTTCCACTTTGTTTCTACGCTTCTCGGTTCCCAAAGTGGCGCTTATCCTTACCTCGGGTAGATAGGAGAGCCACCCCTATGGAGGTAAGTCACTCATATCCCTCCTTTGATAAGTAAGGGGCCTATGGATGCTATTCACACAAATTTAACTAAATAAATACAAAAATGCATGATATATGATTTTACTCCTAATTTCAATTAAACTATTTAAACAAATAAAAAAAATTAAAAATAAATAATAAATTAAAAAATTAAAAAATGAAAAAAGAAAAAAGAAAAAAATTAAAAATAAATAAATAAAATAACCAAAAGAAATAAAGGTCTAATCCTAACAAGTAAAAAAAATAAAATGAAACACACAAATGGATTGGCCCATTGCCCAAAATAAATTAGCAAACAAAACCATATTGGACCTAGCCTATTTCGTGGGCTTGAAAATTAAAAAAAAAAAAAATCAAACAAGTTGACCCATTTCGTTTTGATCCATCAATAACCCAAAAACTAAAACCCATTTTGAATTTTGGCTCAATCAGCAACCCAAGGACTGAAGCCCATTTCAAATTTTGGCCCAATCAACAACCCAAATAAGACTAAAGCAACAATTCAGCCTTGACCCAATCACTTAATGGCCCAAACGAATTAGTTCATTCCAATAGACTAATGTAGCAGCATAAGAAAATTACAAGGGACAAAGCCCAAACCGAATTAGCAAAATAAATGAAAGGATTACTGGTTTGGCCCATTTCGATCTGGACCAAATGGTAAACAAAAAAAACAAATTTATCACATGTCCTTAACAATAAAATCTAAGCCAATTAGTAAATGTAATCAACCAACTTAAAAATAACATAATGGACTAGCCCACAATGTAAGGCTTCTAACCCAAACAAAATAATAACAAGTGAAGTGAAAGAGAAAAATGGGTATTAATGGAACAAATACACTAACCCTTAAGCATAAAAAAATAAATTTTAAAAAAAAGAAAAATCAGCCCAATATCAAAATAGGCTTTTGACAGAACTCAATCTAATTCAAAAGNAAAAAGAAAAGTCAACCCAATATCAAAATAGGCTTTTGACAGAACTCAATCTAATTCAAAAGTAAAATAAAATAAAATAAAATAAAGGAATGGTAGGCAAGTAAGACAAAGCCACGGGAATAGTATTAATATAAAGAAAGCAAATAAAAGAAAGAACCAAAAAATAAAGAAGCATGGAAACTAGAGATAAGAGTAAACACAGAACCCAAAATGTCTTCATCTTCACCGAACAGAGCAAAAGGAAACACCACTCTCATCTCTGGTTCATAAGGACAGCCATGGATATTGGCTCTATTTCACAACAAAAAGTGATTAAGGTAAGAAATTCTTATCTTTATCTCTCTAACTCTCTCTAAAATTCTGTTTATCTCTCTAAGCTTGTCTCTGTCTCTAGAATCATGTGTTTCTCTCTCTAGAAAGGGAGTAAATTGGGTACCTCTACTTTTGGTCTCTATGCTCTCCGCTTTCTGTTATGCCTTTCTCTCTCAAACTCCATTGCTGCAAAACTAAGTCAAAGTGAAACAGAAATAGCTACTGACCTCACTTTTATCTTCCGAGAGTGACTCTCTCTCTTTTGGAACCGCTCCTTGCTGGTGTTTTTCTGTTGTTGTTCTCTCTGTGCACTGTTGTCCTTGCTTTCTCTCTTCGCTGTTGGTCTTTCTTTCTCTGGGTCTCTCTTCAGTTATCTCCTTCCTATCCTCTTTATTCTGCTCCTTGTGCTTTCTTTCTCTATGCTCTCTTTCTCTGTTTGCTTCTGCTCTATGTCTCTCCCTCTAGAATCTTGTGTTTCTCTCTTCTTTATACTGCACTCACGACTCGTACTTCACCTCACTGCACCCACGTCTCTCTCTCTCTCTCTCTTATCTCCACATTCTTTCTTCTTTTCATGTCTCCCTCTCTCTCTTTTCTTTCTCACGTCTCCCTCTCCATTTCTAACTTAAACTACCTATGCACTTGCACCAAAACCCACGTCTCTTTTATTTTTGCTTCTAACTGTTTATTATTATTTTTAGAGCAAAATCCCTTTTTAGTCATTGAAAAATGCATCCACTGACAAATTTGTCCTCCAAAAATTTTTGGTAACAAATTGGTCATTGAATTATTATTTTTGCTGACAAATTAGTCCTCCGTTAGGGTTTGTTAGTCAGATTTAACGGACTTTGCCACATGGCACTTAACGTGTTAACGTGGCTGTTAGTTGCTAAAAGTGGCATGCTGACATGGCCAGTTAAGTAGAAAATTTTCCTTCGACCCAAAAAACGAGGTGATGGTAATGGTGGAGAATATTATTGGAAAGCAAAGTAGAAGAAAGAGTGTAGAACTAGGTTTTGGAGGAATAGCCATTGGTGTGTTTGGAAATACACGGTGACTGCATCTGCTATAGAGAGTTCGCCATTAACGAACACACTCCCTGTGCGAGCTCTGATAAATTGTACACTGAAATGAAATGAAAGTGTTTTTTTTTTCTTTTTTCTCTTTTGGGTGGATCTGCGAAACAATTTGAAAGTTTTACTTGCAATTCGCAGTTGACACAAGGAACAAGATGGTGCCTCCATTACCAAGAGGTTTAAGCAGAAATGCTTTTGTCCTTGCCTCTGTTATGATGACAGTGAAATAGAGCATGCCACTTACAATAAAACCGAAATAAAAGGAAAACTACTAGCTAATAACTGGACTACAACCCACGTAAAATAGAGCATGCAAATGCGTAAGAAACAGAACATAACTAATGGAAATGAAATGGACGTAAAACCCGCAACTATGGATATGTCATGTGATATTATTATATGTCATGCACCAGAAATTATCATCTTTGTATTTGATTGCAAGCAACTTGTATAGCTTCATGGAATCTTCTCTGTTCAGCAAGTAAACTAATGTGATCAAGCTAAGCCGCTGCTAGAGCCTCAAGGTTCTCTCTCTCTTTCTTCCCCTCCTCTCTCATTTTTCTCTCTCTCTTTCTCTCTTCCCCATCTCTCTCATTTCTCTCTTCTTCCCTTTCCATGCTATAGTAGATATGATAATCATCTTTAAGAAAGGAGCACAAAAACAAACCATTTGAGACTGGGTATATGTGACTCGGGGTACACATAACTCACTGAGTCATGCAACTCGGACTGGGGTACACAGATATGGCCGCTAATCCCTTCCATGCTCTATTCTATCTGGTGTCTATATGGCCGCTATTTCATCTTCATTATGAAGGTGAACTATCAGTTTCTTATGTTGTTCTCCTATCTTTATCGTGGTCATATATTCTGATCTTTAGGTTTCTCAAGTTCTTTGGATTATCGCATTCCACTCAACTCAGCTTCCTGGTCCAAATTACCATTGCCGGCCGAGAGGTAATTTTTGTGAAAAACATTCAATTTGCTGATAGTTTAGTATATCATAGGACTCTAGTCTAGTGATTGGCCTTACATGGAGACAATACCTTTTTCTTTTTCTAGTCTCATTACCTTGCAATTTAAGGAACTTTTTACAATTAGTTACAACTGTCTCTTTCCCAACTCAAAATTTGCGAGGCTTCCCCATCCAGAGAATGCATTTGATGTGATCCTAATCAACTGTTAGTCATGGGTTATCTATCTGATTTTTGCAGTTCTCCACTGGATATACATCTAATAATATGATGATTTTGTAATATTATGTTTCTTACGCATTTGCATGCTCTATTTTACGTGGGTTGTAGTCTAGTTATTAGCTAGTAGTTTTCCTTTTATTTCGGTTTTATTGTAAGTGGCTTTGCTTATTTAAAGCTTTCGGTTTTATTGTAAGTGGCATGCTTTGTTTCACTGTCATCATAATAGAGGTAAGCACAAAAGCATTTCCACTGAAACCTCTTGGTAATGGAGGCACCATCTTATTCCTTGTGTCAACTGCGAATTGCAAGTAAAACTACTTTCAGATTGTTTCGCAGATCCACCCGAAAGAGAAAAAGGAAAAAAAGAAAACTTTCACTTCATTTCAGGGTACAATTTATCAGAGCTCGCACAGGGAGTGTGTTTGCCAATGGCGAACTCTCTATAGCAGACGCAGTCACCGTGTATTTCCAAACACACCAATGGCTATTCCTCCAAAACCGATTTCCACACTCTTTCTTTTACTTTGCTTTCCAATAATATTCTCCACCATCGCCATCACTGTGTTTTTTGGGTCGAAGGAAAATTTTCTACTTAACTTGCCATGTTAGCATGACACTTCAGCAACTAACAGCCACGTCAGCACGTTAAGTGCCACGTGGCAAAATCCATTAAATCTAATTAACAAACCCTAACGGATGACTAATTTGTCAGTAAAAATAATAATTCAATGACCAATTTGTCACTAAAAATTTTTGGATGACGAATTTGTCAGTAAATGCATTTTTCACAGACTAAAAAAGGGTTTTACTCTTATTTTTATTTTATTTTTTATTTGGACAAAAATGGGTGTCGACAAAGAGGATTACGTTTGGTGAATGATAGAGGTTTGGTGAGAAGATTACTGATGAATGGAAGGAAGTGAGAAACTTGTAAGGACTTATTGGCAACCAACTCACAAAACATCAGATAGTATATAGCGAGATGATTAATTCTTGAGCGGAACACTAGGTTAGAACAAAGATAGATGGCTCCAACATTATTAGAATAGATGATAGGAGAAGCAGTGGAGGAGATACCAAGTTCCTGAAGAATCTGTTGAAGCCAAAGTATTTTAGTAGTAGTGGAAGCAATTACATTACCCAGCTTCAGTGGAAGACCTGGCTACTCTGCAGTGCTTCCATATGCCAAAGAAATGGTGTTAAGACCCAAGTAAGTGATGAAAGCAGTGGTGGATTTTCTGTCTGAAACATCACCTACCCTGTCAGCATCACAAAAGACATGAAAATTGAGATTGGAGAAGCGAACCAGATGTACACCATGCGCTATAATGGACTTGAGATAATGCATCACACGCTTGAGTGCTTGGAAATTGACAACTGTGGGGGATTGCAAGAATTGAGCATGTTTATTAGCTGTGTGGTAAATTCTTTTCCTTTTACTCCCTCCTTCTTATCCCTTCCAAATGAAAAAAAAAAAAAAAAAAAAACCCAAATAGATGTGCCTATTGTTGGAAAGAAGAGTTTTTCATTCTTCCATAGATACTCCAAAAGGCAGAACAATGTGCCTGGCCAGGATTTTCATATTCACTAATATCTCATTTTTAAGATCAACAAACCAAAAAAATTACAAAAAATACACTTCTTACAATAAAGTTTATTTCATTTACTAACCGCAGAACTTATATTTGATGACATCACCCTTGAATATAGAAAGATTTATCAAACCTAAAGGAGTCATCTCTATTCTAAGATTCCCGCTATCAAAACATAAAACCTACTGATTATTATACATATATAAGTAGATGACTACTTAGTATATGGATAATGTTGACTTTGAACTCTCTGAGTTTATCCAACTGTAAAACAGTGCGATTTAAAAAAAAAAAAATCATCTATGGCTCAAACAAAATATTGCTGATGATTGGACGTGTTCTGCACTTGGCCTCCAATGGAATGGCCTTGGGCGTTACGGTTCCCCTCCCTTCAGTCATATCAATTTCTTCCTCGGTTACCCTTTCCCAGTCAAAGCACTGAATCAGTGATCCTAGGGTTAACCCAACTGTTCGTTGGGCTAGACCTGCTCCAGGACATGACCTCCTTCCTAACCCAAAAGGAAGCAGCTTATGAGCATCGCCTTCACCAATCTCAAACCTCTCTGGCTTAAAGCTTGTTGGATCAGTCCACAACTCAGGGTCTCTATGCATGGCCCATGCATTGACCAATAATATTGTGTCACGTGGCACATCATAGCCCCCTATAGTGCAATCATCGGATGATAAATGTGGCAGAAGCAAAGGTGCTGGTGGATTTAATCGCAGTGTCTCGGAGATTATGTTGTGAAGGTATTTTAATTTGTTAACATCTGCTTCTTCTAACAGCCTCTCTTGTCCAACGAGAGCATCCAACTCAATTCTCGCTTTCTTCAACACCTCTGGATTGTTTAACAGATGGGACATAGCCCACTCTAATGTCACAGCTGAAGTGTCTGTTCCAGCAACTATCAAAACCTGCAAAAGCAGAAAGAGTGCATAATCAGTAAGGAATTCAAAAATAACTCAATGTGGGGTCAAAGACAATGACTAGGGCTCAAACTACAAAAGTGGGGCTCTCAAAAATTACCAAAATAATTTGATAAAATTTTTTCAAACGTGCCCCTTGGCCCCACATAAATCCGTCACTGCTATATATCTTTCATCTACTATAATTTCTATTTTTGTTTTGGCACTAACCATAATAAGCCCTTTGATGATTTGGTCAGTGTAATACTCTGGCTGAGACTCTTGTGAGGAAAGTAGATGGTCTATCAAGGTATTTCTACTTTCCAACCCTTTTTTCTTATTGCGATGCTCATCGATGAGTCCTTGGAAGAACGTATCAGCCTTCTTCCCAATTCTTTGAAACTCTTTCTCTGCACCATTATAATCCATCCACCTAAGTATAGGCACAAAATCTGCAAGGGTGGATCCTACGCCAGATGCAACCATCTCTTTTATGAGATCTCTAAACTGTTTGGCCTCCTCCACATCCGTCACATCACAGTCATCGCCATAATAGCGTTTCCCAGAAACCATTCTCATTATAGTGTTAAAAGTGAGCTCTGAAAACATGGATGTGAGCTCCTTCTTTGTGAACTCTTTTTCTGAGTTCTGAGACAGTTTGTGTAGCAGCCTCTTGTTCTCGTCCTTGCGTAAACCTAAGAAAGAGTTAAGACGGTGCGTTGAAAGGATCTCAAGTGAGCTTATACGACGTAGGTTTCGCCAATGGTCGCCATAGGATGATGATATGAGAGTGGTCTGGTCATAAGCTAAGTGCTTGGCCTTTAGAGAGTGAGGGCGGTTTGCCAAGATGATGTCGTTTTTGGTGAAACACTCTTCAACGGCAGATGGGGATGAAACGACCACAGCAAGACGGGACCCGAATTGGAGAGAGAACATGGTGCCGTAATCTTGTGAGAGACGATGCAAGCTGCGGTGGAGTGGTTGTTTTAGTTGGTGGAGGTTGCCCAGTATTGGAAGAGAAGGTGGGCCTGATGGGAGGTTTTTGAATCTTGTTCTTTTTTGAAAGATGAGCTTGAAAGAGACAAGAGCAAGAAGAGAAAGAACAGCATATAAAATCAAAGTATTTTCCATGTTGATTTTAAAATCTGATACCATGAAGCCATAATAAAATGGGTATATATAGGGTTTGGATACAATATTTCAACCAAGAATTTTCTTAACGTTAGACCAATAATAGTGGACAGAAACGATTATTCTAAAAAAGCTTGATATGCTTATATGGGTTACTTGTTCAAGTTGAACACTTAGTATTTGTGCATTTGTTGTAATTGACTACGAAAAGTCAGCAATATGGATTACTCACGTGGATTATCTTGACTATATCATGGAGCATTTTAACTTTTTTAGAATGAACATTAAGCTTGCCCTCTTAATAGTGCACCAAAGACGTCACTTAGTACGTAAATATGCAATTAAGCATAGGTCATATTAACTAAAGGGAATGACTATGATGTAATTAAGGGGAAAAAATAAATTACACACAGTGCGATTTATATTTTTTTTATAAAAAAATTGTAAATATTTCCAGAATGACCATTCGCTACCACCTTTTTAACTAAAATTTTTCGTTCTCTCTTTTTCATTTTCATTCCCTCTTTTCAAAATTTTTTAAAAATATTTAATTGAAAAATAACAAACATATGAAGACTTTGTTTAAAAAAAAATAGAATAGACATAATTACTTTGATTACCAAAAATAGAATAATCATATTTAATTATTATATGATAACTACATGTCTAAACAAGATAAGCACATAAAATTAACACATGAAGTTAAAACAATCATTGTGGTTGTTCTATTTTTTTTAAATTAAACTTTGATTTGTTTAAAAAAGATCAGCTAATTTCTTTTACTATGTGTTAGTTATTATGTATTATCTATATGTGGCTAATTTAATTAGGCATTTGGTACTTACTTTTTTCAATCGAAGAAACTAAGTGAATCATGTATTAGTTATATGTGACTATTATATCTATTATTAGATTTTTTGATAAAATAAAAATATGAATTCTAATCTCATTTCTAATGCTCTCCATCTGGTCTACATGGCGTGCTACATGTGTTTGTTTATTTTTTACACCAAAAAAATTTAAAAACAATTTATGAGCTTAAATTTGATCTACTATCAATGTAAAACTCTATACACAATCATCAAATAGAAAAATGCCACATCACCAAAGTAATTCGAGTATTTTATGGAATAAATTGATTATGCATTACTATTTAGAGAGGCATAAATCTATTGGGCCTTAATATATTAGGAAATGCTCAATTAGTGACAAATCCTCAATTTGTTTATAATTCACATAGACAAAGATAAAGTAATGGATTAGAAAATTTTCACTTTAGGTTTCATCTTAATTAGGGATCCATTAATCTAAATTGGGCCTTAGTATATGTGGAAAGACCTAATCAGTGACATTCCCAATTTGGTCTCAATTACCGGGGAAGAAGACAAAGTAATGATTTATAAGAATTTTTGTCTAAGTTTCATTTCTAATTAGTTATATATTGATCTATTGGAGTGAAATAATAAGGTAAGAAGTATAGGGTCTGTTTGATTTCAATTTTTAAAAACTGTTTTTTGTTTTTGAAAAAAAAAATAAAACAAAAAAACTTGTTTGATATGACTGTTTTTGTTTACTTGTTTTGAGAACTTATTTTCAAAATATTGTTCTAAAAACAAGAAAACAAAAATAAAAGAGGATTGTTTTTATTCCCAAAACAAGTAAAATGCAAAGAATAAGTTGTTTTCATTAATGGTACAATGGTAATTATAAAGTTTTTTGTTATTTGCTATTTAAAAATTATTTTCAAAACAGTTTATCAAACAAATTTTTTTATATTTTTGTTTCGTAGAATAATTTTTAAACATAGTTTTCAAAAAAAAATTAAAAAAATAATAATTAAAAAAAAAAAGAGTCAAACACACCCATATTCTCTAATCATTTAAGTCTGTTAGCCCCACATATCTTTGTACGTGTTTTGATGATAACAATAATGCCTTTTTATTTCTTATATGTGTTGTTTGTCTTGTTGCTATTAATCTATGTTATGTTTATAAGTTGTTATCTAGAACAGATGTGAAGTGAAGTCATGGAGAACTTGTTCTTAAGAACCAGTTCTTGCTTGTGTGATGAGCCTCAAATTTTGCTGTTAAGGAGAAAGCTTCCTGAGGACTGTTCAACCAAATTCAGCTTTTACAATCCAACTAAAAGTTCTGCTAGTGAGTTTGGAAAGTTCTCTTTGAGCTGACTGATGGGTAGTTTCCTCTTCTCAAGGAAAACTTCACTTACTTTCTCTTACACAAGAACAAGTCTTTTTTCACAAAAGGACAAAAGGCCATGATGTATGGTGGGCCTTGTGTCAGCTAGAAAAAACTTTCTCCTAGCCTTTTGTGAAGACTTCACGTGCACAAGAAAGAAGTTAAAAGTAAGAAGACTTTCAAGGCTTCGGTTTTATACGTGAAAGAAATCATTGTTGAAAGCTATGCTCTTCATCTTCTTCTCGGCCATTTCTTCATGCTTCAAGATCTTCATTGTAATATGTACACTCTGTGAGAGAGTTTCTTCTTGGGGCTAAAACAAAACACTTGGGTTTTTGTACTTGGATTTTTATGGGAGAAATTCATGAGAGTGATCTCTAGCGAGTTAGAGAGAGAGAGTTCATGGTGAGCTTGAGAAACAAAAACCATGGTTGTTAAGCTTGGAAAAATAAACTTGTTGTAAGGCTTGGAGAAGCTTGGAAAAATAAACTTGAAGTATAGTGAAACCTCATTAACATGGGAGAAGTGGATGTAAGCATGTTAAGCCGAACCATTATAAAATCTCTAGTTGATCTTCTTCTTCTTCATCTCTGATTCTCTGGATATTTATCTGTTTTTATTCAACATGATTTGTTAAGTTATTTTGGTATATTCAAATCTGGTATTTGTTGAAGAACTAGTTTGTAAGAACCAGTTCTTCAACAAATCTATGATTTGAGTCGTTTTTAAGAACAAATTTTTAACAATTTCTATTCACCCCCCTCTAGGAATAGACTCTGCAACTCTCAATTGGTATCAGATCTTTGTGCTTGTACTATCTTTCTAGTCTAACTGACTAAGAGCTAATGATCCTATTTAGTTTGTGTTGTAGGAACAATGAACAACCAAAATAAGTCGCACTCATCTCATAAACCTCCATTTTTCAATGGAGAGAACTATCCCTACTTGAAGCAACGAATGGAAATGTATCTTGAGGCTATTGACTATGATGTTTGGCAGATAGTAAAAAATGGTATCACTCATCCTACCAAAGTAATGGAAGGAGGTACTGTTCCAAAAGAAGAACATGAGTTTACCATCAAAGACAAGCTCATATTTACTCTCAACTCTAAAGCAAGGTACAACATTGTGTGTGGGGTATCTACTACAGAATATGAGAATATTGCATCTTGTAATACTGCAAAAGAAATGTGGGATAGACTTGCTGTCATTCACGAAGGAACAAGCCATGTTAAAGAAGCAAAGATTGATATCTATTCTACCAAGTATGAAATGTTCCACATGACTCAAAATGAGTCTCTAGATTCCTTCTTTGCTCGGTTCTTGAGCATCATCAATAGTCTAAAAGGTCTTGGAAGGGTATACACTCAAAAGGAACAAGTTAAGAAGATTCTATGGAGTCTTATTGATAAATGGGATTCCAAAGTTACTGTCTTGCTTCAATTTGCAGAATCAAATGAGATGACTATAGATTCTATAAGAGGTAATCTTGAATCACATCAGATATTGATCCTGGAAAAGAAGAGCATGACAGGAGAAAGAAAGAAAAGCCTAGCTCTTGCTTCTACTACTCCAGAGACTAGTACTCAAAGAGAACTATCCTCTAGTGATGAAGATGTAGCTCTAGTGACAAGAAGAGTTCTCGAGATGATGAGAAAAAGAAAAGAAAAGAAGAGATTTCCACAGAAAGGTCACAAGGATTTCAACAAAGGGAGAGAGCAGCTATCATTTACCATGAATGCAAAAGGCCATGACACATTAAACTTGAATGTCCAAACCTCAACAAGAAGAGGTTCTTTAGAAAGGAGACAAAGAAAGCTATGGTGGCTACATGGAGTGATGAAGACTCAACATCAGAAAGTGATGAATTAGAAGAGGAAAATGTTGCCAATCTGTGTCTAATGGCAATCGGAGAAGAGTCTAGAGAAAAACGTAAAGTAAATGATCTAGATCTTGAACTCTTGCCTACTTATGATGAACTGAGTCTAGCTTTTGATGATTTTTCTTTTGACTATGAGAAAAGGCTTGCAAAAATTAATGTCTTAAAGAAAATCATAAAAGATCAAGTCAATATGATAGAAGAACTTGAAATGGATAATGTTGTTTTGATTGATAGACTTAAAACGCTTCAACATCAAAATGATATTCTTGAAAAAGAAAATCATTCCACTTGTTTTCTTAAAAATGAAAATGACAAACTGAAATTAAAAGTGGATAAACTGTCTGGAGACCTAGTTAAGTTTGTGAAAGGGAAGAAATAATTTGAATTCCATCTTAGGAAAGCAAAGAGTAAGCAATGACAAATCTGGTTTAGGTTATGTTTAGCCTAGCACCTCAAAAGTTTCAAAAAACTCCTTTGTCAAAGCTTCCTCCTCACNGACAAACTGAAATTAAAAGTGGATAAATTGTCTGGAGACCTAGTTAAGTTTGTGAAAGGGAAGAAATAATTTGAATTCCATCTTAGGAAAGCAAAGAGTAAGCAATGACAAATCTGGTTTAGGTTATGTTTAGCCTAGCACCTCAAAAGTTTCAAAAAACTCCTTTGTCAAAGCTTCCTCCTCACATTCTTTTTCTAAAGGAACCTGCTTTTATTGTGGACGTATAGGACATTTTCCTAATGCATGCTCTTATAAGAAACTTTGTGTTGCAAGAAAGATGGTTTGGGTGCCTAAAGGCACATTTGCTTCTAACATGAAAGGACCCAAAGAATTTTGGGTACCTAAGCCTTTGTGATCTTATTGCATGTTTGCTATCAGGCCAAAAGTAATTGTTGGTATCTAGACAGTGGCTGCTCTAGACACATGATTGGAGATCCTTCAAAATTTGTCTCCATTAACAAAGTAGATTTGGAAGATGTCTCTTTTGGTGACAATAGCAAAGGTAGAATTGTCAAATTAGGTAAAATCAAAATCTCTCCTAATCTACTTATTGACAACGTCTACTTAGTTAAAGGTTTGGTGTATAATTTGCTGAGCATAAATCAACTCTGTGATAAGGGTCATAAAATCACTTTTGAAACTTCTCATTGCATTATTCATAAGAAATTTTTTGATGATATTTTGTTTGTTGGTCAAAGATGTTCCAATGTATATATTGTTTCTAGAGACTCTTTGAAATCAAAAGACAAAACATGTTTTTCTTCTCAAAACAATAATTCTTGGTTGTGGCATAGAAGACTTGGACATGTAAATTTTAAACTTATTTCAAAGCTTTCTAAAAAGGAGCTGGTTTTTGGTTTTCCTAAACTAGTTTTTCGAAATGAACAAGGTTTGTGCTACTTGTCAGCAAGACAAACAAATCAAATCCTCTTTTAAGTCTAAGAAAGAATTGTCATCTTCTAGGCCACTTCAACTTCTCCATATGGATCTCTTTAGACCAACATCTACATCTAGTTTAAATAGAAAAAATTATTGCTTTGTCATTGTGGATGATTTTTCTAGGTTTACTTGGGTTTTCTTTCTTGCTCATAAGGATGACACTTTAGAAATTTTTGAAAGTTTTAGCAAAAGAGTTCAAAATGAAAAAGGTTTTGCAATCACCTCAATTAGAAGTGATCATGGTGGAGAATTAGAAAACAATTTTTTTAAAAACTTCTGTGAAAAACAAGGAATCCACCATAATTTTCATGTCCTAGAACCCCCCAACAAAATGGTGTGGTTGAAAGGAAAAATAGAACTCTAGTTGAGATAGGCAGAACTATGTTGTGTGAAAATGATTTGCCAAAATATTTTTGGGGTGAAGCAGTAAACACAGTATGCTATATTTTGAATAGATGCTTAATTAGGCCTATTTTAAAGAAAACTCCATATGAGCTTTGGAAAGGAAGAAAACATAATGTGAGCTACTTTCATACATTTGGCTATAAATATTTTGTGCTAAACAATGGAAAGGAACATTTGGGAAATTTTGATTCAAAATCTGATGACGCTATTTTCTTGGGTTACTCTTTGTCAAGTAAAGCTTATAGAGTGTATAACAAAAGAACTCTCATTGTAGAAGAATCGATGCATGTAGTCTTTGATGAATCTAACTGTCCCTTGGTTTCAAAAACCCTTGAGGAAAATGAGATAGTGCAGGAAAACATCAAAGGATCCTCCAAAGAAGAGAAAGATCAAGAAAAGGGAGCAGCACAAATTCCTTGTGATTCAATTCACATTGAACTGGACTTTTCAGAACCAGTTCAGGAAGAAGCCCCTCAGAAAAATGTGAGAGACTCACTGCCAAAAGAAACCAAAATTCTAAAAGATCATCCAATTGAAAAAGTGATTGGTGACTTGGAAAAAGGAATTAGTACAAGAGCATCTCTTTGGGATAAGCATGTAAATTTGGCTCTCTTATCCTTGTCCGAGCCTACCAAAATTGGTGAAGAACTACAAGATGAAGTATGGATCTTGGCAATGCAAGAAGAGTTGAATCAGTTCTCAAGGAATCAAGTTTGGACTCTTGCACCTGAACCGAAAGGTCACTCAATCATTGGTACAAAGTGGGTTTTCAGAAACAAGCTTGATGAAGATGGCAAAGTTGTGAGAAACAAAACAAGATTGGTAGCTCAAGGATTTAATCAGCAGGAAGGTATAGATTTTGAAGAAACTTTTGCTCCTGTAGCTAGATTAGAAGCCATTAGAATGTTTCTTGCATTTGCATCTTTCAAAGGCTTTAAAGTTTTTCAAATGGATGTGAAAAGTGTTTTTCTGAATGGCTATATTAGTGAAGAAGTGTTTGTCAAACAACCCCCTAGTTTTGAAAACCTAGACTTTCCTAATCATGTGTATAAACTCTCCAAAGTTCTCTATGGTCTTAAGCAAGCTCCTAAAGCTTGGTTTGGTAGACTTAGTGAGTTTCTCATGAAAAATGATTTTGTAAGAGGAAAAGTTGATACCACTTTGTTCACTAAGAAATTATCTCATAATATTATCATAGTTCAAATTTATGTTGATGACATTATCTTTGGATCAACTAACAATGAGTTATGCAAGGATTTTGAGATACTAATGAAAAGTGAGTTTGAAATGAGCATGATGGGAGAACTTAACTTCTTCCTTGGACTTCAAGTGAAGCAAATCAGAGATAGAATTTTCATTAATTAGTCCAAGTACATAAAAGAGCTACTCAAACGTTTTGGCATGGACAATGCAAAAGGTATTCCAACTCCCATGAATCCTACTACAAAACTAGTTCTGGATGAAAAGGGTAAATCTATTTGTGAGAAAAGGTATAGAGGTATGATTGGATCCTTGTTGTATTTGATTACTAGTAGGCCAGATATTATCTACTCTGTTTGTGCATGTGCTAGATTTCAGGTTAATCCAAAAGAATCTCATTTGACTACTGTTAAAAGAATCTTTTGATATCTAACCAATTTTGTGAATCTTGGTTTATGGTTCAGTAGAACTAGTTCGTTCGAACTACTTTCATATACAGATTCTGATTATGCTGGTTGTTCCATTGATCGAAAGAGCACAAGTGGAGGTTGTCAATTTCTTGGAAGAGCCTTGGTTTCTTGGCAATCAAAGAAACAAAATTCAATTGCTCAATCAACAGCCAAAGCTGAGTACATGGCTGTTGGTTTATGTTGTTCACAAGTGTTATGGATGAAACAACAGCTTGTTGATTATGGTATAATTCTGAACAAAATTCCTTTACTATGAGATAATACAAGTGCTATAAACATTGCAAGGAATCTAGTGCAACATTCTAGAACTAAGCACATAGACATAAAACATCATTTTCTTAGAGATCATGTTCTTAAGGGTGACATTGAACTATCTTTTATCAATACAGAGGATCAGCTTGCTGATATTTTTACAAAACTTAGCTGAAGAAAGGTTATGTTTTCTAAGGTATGAATTAGGCATGATCAATATGCATTGATGAAGTGTTCTTGTACATGTGTGCATGATGCTTACTCATATGCATCTCATTTTTGCTAAAGAATTTTGATTGACTATTGAATGTCTTTGTTTAATGCTCATTTCTTCTGAAATTTGTCAATAAGGAATCTAAATATTTTATAATGTCCTGATGTGTGCCCAAATTTTATTTCTTGATCTTGGCTGAATCTCTTATTTCAAGAAATTTCAGCATTTTTCTAGGCCATTCTATTTTGTGAATTGATCTATTAAAAAGGTATTTCTTGCTTATTTTCAGACTAAACTCTTTGCTGGGCTGATATTAGTTTTTGCTGAAATTGGGCCTCCATTCCTTCGGCCCGTGTTTTTTGGCTCTAGCCAAAATGCATGTTTCGCTTGTGTTCTCTAAGCTGTTATTCATTTTGGCCAGAATGCACCGTTTTTCTCTATTCATTCGCGAGCTTCATCTTTCCTTTCTTATTCGAAATTGAACCTAATTGTTCAACTCCCCATTTCCCCTGTTTCTTCTCCATTAACTGGTTCTTCCTTGCACGTTCTCCTTCATTCTCGGTGAGTGCCTCACTCCTTCCATTAACTGCCAATCCTTTTAGCAAAAGTGTCAACTGTTAAAGACATGGACCGAAGAAGAACCAGCCAAAGACTGAAATTTCAACTCAAGGGAAAAGCTTAAGTGAATACCTCTCGTGAGAAACTCATCCAAATTGATAATTCATCATCCTCAGAAGAGCAGGCATACATTGATTCCATCATTCAAAAGGCAACAAAGTTTGCTTCTAGTTCTGCTAAAGGAAAAGGTAAAATGACCTCTCCTCCTTCTTTCCCCATTTTAGAACCCTTGTCCGCATATCCCAATCCTTCAGCTCCATTATCCTCTCCTTTAGTCACACCCTTTCACTCTCCAATCCAATCTTCCTCCTATGCTTCCCAATTATCTCAATCACCATCTCCACCTCCATCACCCACTGAAATTCCCAATCCATCAGAATCCTCACCCATTCTAATGCCATCTAATGACCTTGAACCAGTACCTACCTCCAATTCGTCAGCACCTCCTCCAAGACCCAGAAGAATCAAAATGCAGGCAAGAAAAACAACATTTAGCCCTAGGTCTAAAGGTAAAACCTCTCAGGCACAAGGTTCTATCTCTAAGTAAGCAGCAACCTCTACTTAAGCTAAAGCTTCCAAGAAGAAGGAAACTTCAAAATCCTCTGCTAAAGGTGCTTCCTCTAAGAGTCCTGTTGCTGAAAGGGCTTCTAAAAGTACTACTGAGAGTACTGCTTCAGAAATGATATCAATGTCTTCAAGAGTACAGTTGCTGAGGAAAATTTCCTCAATCTCTATGATAAAAGATCACTCGCTCCTGGATGCATTGTCAACTGGGATTCTACATCACCTTCAACTATAGCCATTGAAGAAGCTTTTGCCTCTATGGGATGGTCCAGCATTCTCAAGATCAACGAACCCTTGATTCCCAAGGTAACTCGTTTGTTCTATGCTCATCTCCAGCCTTTGAAATGCTCAGATTCTGAAATTATTTACTTGAAATCTTATATTGCTGGAATTGAAATGGTGATCTTTGAGAGACTGCTAGCAAGCATTCTAAGATTACCTATTAAAGGGGAGTGTAGAGTTGTGCAAAAAGTTTGGCCATCTAACCTCATACCATTTGATGATGCAATGGCATCCATCTGTGACTTTCTTGATCAAAGAGGGCTGGGCAGACCTCTCTCTATCTACTGTTTTAATTCCTTCACCAGAACTCTAGCCAAGATAATTACATCTCACCTGTTGCCTCGGATAGGGAGTCACAGTGACCTTTCTACACCTGACCTCTACTTCTTGTATCATCTGAAAAATCAGTTGCCCTTGAACTTACCAAGATTGATCCTAAGCACAATGGCAGCTACTATTAAAAGATCAAGGACCAAAACCAGCTTACCTTATGGAATGATCATTGTTAAACTCTACAAATACTTTAAGGTTGATCTTTCCAAATTTGACTCTGAACCATTCCCTGATAAGCTTATCATAAAGAAACCTCTTCCTTCAACCAATGCCTGCTCAGAACCATCTCTGCATTCTTTGACTGGAAAGGGTAAAAAGCATGCAACCTCATCCAGGTCTCCTTCAGCCAAGTCAAAAAGACATGCTGCCAATACACCATCTAGCTCTCAGTCTTCTAAGAAAGCCAAAAAAATCAGTTCCTCCAGCTCAACCTTCAGAAAGGGTAGATCATGAAGAATGATCAATTCAATTAATCCAGAGGAGTTAGCCAATCAAATTGGCAAACGGTTAAACTTCTTCCATACTTTGGTTTTTGACTCCAATGCTATGATGACAGCTATTGAAAAGGATTTGGCAATCATCAAAGAATAATTGACACCTTTGCTTGCATCTCAGCAACCTTCTTCTTCTTCTTAGTTTATCTGAACTGAATTTGGATTTCTTTTGTCACATTTTCAGATGTAAATGTAGCATAGGTGGACTCTCTTTTAGCCTATTGCTTTTACTGTTTCATTTGCATCATACATCTCAAACATTGCTTGACTGATTGTGACATGATTTGAACTATTTTGATATGTTAATGCTTCATTTTGGTTGATCTAGTGCTCTAATCCTTTTACTACTCTAATCTGATTATTCTGATCATGTGATCTAGTTTGCTCTGATCTGGTTGATATTATGGTTTCCCTATCTTTTTGATAATGCCAAAGGAGGAGAAATTATGTGAACTAGTCTGTTTGAATTGTTTTGGTATAATTTCTTGATATTGAACAGGTTTGTTGCGAAAACTCCCTTATGCTATCTAACTTTAGAGAACTGGTTCTTCAGTTCCAGTTTGCACATTTTAAGGGGGAGCTTTTCTCAAACACATTATTATCATCATAAAAATGGGGAGATTGTTAGCCTTACATATCTCTGAACCTGTTTTGATGATAACAATAATGCCTTGTTATTTCTTATATGTGTTGTTTGTCTTGTTGCTATTAATTTGTGTAATGTTTATAAGTTGTTATCTAGAACAGATGTGAAGTGAAGTCATGGAGAACCAGTTCTTGCTTGTGTGATCAACCTCGAATTTTGCTATTAATGAGAAAGCTTCCCGAGGACTCTTCAGCCAAATTCAGCCTTTACAATCCAACTAAAAGTTGTGCTAGTGAGTTTGGAAAGTTCTCTTTGAGCTGACTGATGGATAGTTTCCTCTTCTCAAGGAAAACTTTACCTACTTTTTCTTACACAAGAACAAGTCTTCTTTCACAAGAGGACAAAAGGCCATGATGTATGATGGGCCTTGTGTCAGCAAGAGAAAAACTTTCTCCTAGCCTTTTGTGAAGACTTCATGTGCACAAAAAAGAAGATAAAAGTAAGAAGACTTTCAAGGCTTCGGTTTTATGCATGAAGTGCAAGAAGAAGAATACATTTTAGAGAGAGAAAGAAGCCATTGTTGAGAGCTGTGCTCTTCATCTTTTTCTCGGCCATTTCTTCATGCTTCAAGATCTTCATTGCAATACATACACTCTGTGAGAGTTTCTTCTTGGAGCTAAAACAAAACACTTGGGTTTTTGTACTTGGATTTCCATGGGAGAAATCCATGAGAGTGATCTCTAGCAAGTTAGAGAGAGAGAGAGTTCATAGTGAGCTTGAGAAACAAAAACCGTGGTTGTTAAGCTTGGAGAAGCTTGGAAAAATAAACTTGAAGTCTAGCAGAACCCCATTGACATGGGAGAAGTGGATGTAGGCATGTTAAGCCAAACCACTATAAAATATCTGGTTGATCTTCTTCTTCTTCATCTCTGATTCTCTAGATATTTCTCTATTTTTATTCAACATGATTTATTAAGTTATTTCGGTATATTCAAATCTAGTATTTGTTTTAAGAACTAGTTTATAAGAACCAGTTCTTCAACAAATCTATGATTTGAGTCGTTTTTAAGAACAAATTTTTAACAATTCGTATTCACCCCCTCTAGGAATAAACTCTACAACTCTCAAAGTCAACGTTTTCCACAGTGATAGGTAAAGCTATCAATATATGCTAGGCTTGATAGGGCTTTTAGAAGTGAGCTAGGCTATCAAGTTATTCGCCTGAATAGACCTAGGCCAATTTTAGGCCCACTTATTCGCTCACCTATATTATTTTTTAGCCTACACAAGTAAGGATTGTTTCGGTTTCTTTTTGGATTTAATTTTATGTCAATGTATTTAAAGGAAGAATAAATACTCCCCCCTTCCTTGTATTTTCATGTAATATATAAAGCCTTTCTCTCTACTTTTGAAACCTACACAAAACCCCTTTTACTAACTTCTCTTAAAACTATTCTCGCATACACTATGTCTTTTAATTTTAACTTTTATAAAATAAAAAAATTATGAATTTTCACAAATTATACCCCAATTCTCTTTCGTACCCTTCCCTCATTTCTCTCCCCTCCTCCCCTCGTCTTTAATCATCAAACGCTCCCCACAGCTCACCAATGAAGGAGTGTCTTTAATCATCAAACGCTCCCCACAGCTCACCAATGAAGGAGTGTGATTACCAATCTTTGAACCATGCTTAGAAGAACACACCCAAAAGATAAAAGCTTGTAACTTTGCAAGCCCAGTTTTCTAATTTTATAACCAAAAAAAGAAAGTTTTTGAACCTACAATTATCTTTAGTTCTGCTTTTTATATACATATATATCTTTGGCTACAATTTCTTTAGTTCTTATTTATTTTAGTAGATTTGGCAGCTCACTAGCTCCCACACACACACAAAATAGCGAAGAATTAAAGACCACCAAATATTACCTCACTTTGGCCAACACCAAAATTTATTCGGCAGGAAATGAAATCGAGCATAGAAAATTTGTGATTATTGCGATTATTGATGTGGCTATTATGTCAAATATTATATGATTATTTTATTTTTATATATAGTTATTATATGTGAAATAAACATGTTCCTTTAAATAGAGTATATGTGGTTATTATGTGATTAATTTTTTCATGTATGGTTATAATTTATAAAAAAAAAAAAAATAGACACAATGAATCCATCACTTAAAAAAAAATCAACACAATAATTATCCTAATCATATAGTAAAAAATATGTGGTTATTGTATTTAACTATATGGTTATCATATTAAAATGTATGTGGTTATTATTTTGATATATATGAATATCATGTGTAAAAAATAAATGGATGCATTAAATAAACATTTGCTTTGAGACAACTTAAAAATAATCGAGACAGCCAAAAGTTATGAAAACGTAAGATCGAATTAACAAAAAAGATAAAATATATGATTACCAGTAATTAATCATCGAAATCCTTCGGTAAAAATTAAAATGTAAGTGATTATTGATTTAAATTATGTGGGTATCATGTTAATTAGTTTGTGTTTACATATTTAATTAAATATATGTTTATCATTTGTAAAACAAATGGGATTAGTTAAATTTAAGAATTTGTAAATAGACTTAAAGATAAACAGGGGCACTAAATAGTTAATGAAAAAGAAATACGACCAACAGGAAACTGAAAATTTTATTTTTCTTGTAAATAAATCATCCTGGTGATATAGTATAATGTATGTTGGTTGTTTCATTTAAGTTAATTTGTGCATAGTTGTCTTATCTTTTATATGGTTATCACATGCAAAACAAATGAATGTAATGAAATTTAATATTTGCTTGGCGACGTAACTTTAAAAAAATAATCAATACAATAAATGCTGATTGTCTTAGAAAATTGAATCAGCAAAACAAAAAATCTAGAGCTTTCTCAAAAAATTCTAATTTAATTTCAAATAAATAGTGTTAAATTGATAGACATAAAGTATAATTTTCTGAAATTTTATTTTAATTTAACTTCATTCGTAAAACATCATAAAATACATCCACTGTAAGTCTTTATTGAAACTTGTGTCATGTTATAGCTTTGGAATGAAGTAACCTCATTCAGCTTAAATTTTTTATTACCTAAAAAAATTATAATAGACATAATTCAATTTTCATGCAATTAGTAGGAAATTGAGTTCCAATTCAATTTGAATGCAACTTATTTTAGTTGAACTTGATTAAATTGACCATATCATGTAGCATTTTACCTTTTCTAGAATGAGCATTATGCTTGCCCTCTTAATACTACATGCACCAAAGACGTCACTTAGTACGTACATATGCAACTAAGCATAGGTCACATCAACTAAAAACTTTGGAAGTTGAATATTTTTCCTTCGCGTCGCTATTGATGCTTTATTGGGTCAAATATAGATGGCATCTGATTTCTAGAAGTAAGTCGAACTGCTTGGATCTTTTTCTGATTTCGGTTCACTACTCAGGTTCAAGCCAACTTTGGTTGACAAATTTGGTTCCTTTCATTCTTTTTCTACTTTTATGTTTGCCCAAATCATTTGAGTATTTAATTGTGTGATTGTTAAGCTATCTAAGGGGATATACTATTCCACCAAGTTATGGTGAAACCCACGTCCTGAAATTGGTGTCATTGCAAAGATCTCAAAAAATTAAGTCACTCAATATATGTTATATTATAAAATAATTAACAAAATTTAAAATTAATTGTGTCAAAGAAAATCACTATTCATGATTATTATTAATTCAACATTTTTTTTGTATTGTTTTGTTTATACATTTTACAAGAAAATAACTATTTTGACTTTCATTATGTGACTTATTTTTTCAAAATTTTTACAATAACACTAATTTTAAAATGTGAGACCCATCAAATCTCCTTCAAATGAGAGAATAGTGTAGCACTATCCCTCGTTTTAAAGGGGTTATAGCATAACACAATTTAATTGTTAGTGGTTAAAAGTTAAATTATTAAATTTTTTCTGTTGCCTTCTTTTTTTTTGTGCAGAAGGGTGTGATGAGAATTGGTGATTTTCAGAACATTGAATAGTATTTGTCGATATTTTTCTTTTCATTTTCTTTTTTATGAAAGTACAAATAAATACGATCTGAAACTTAAAAAAGAAACGAATCAGATTTTATAATATTTTTTTTGTACTTTTTAGAAAAGTATTTGTAAAAGTATGTATTTTATAATATCTTTAGAAGAAACCTTTCTTCGTAAAAGAATAGATTATCACATTATAAATCATACCCCTATTACACTCCTAACTCTTTTTCAATTGTATCTATAAAATTCGTCACACGCTCATTCTCAAAATTTACAACTAATTTTAGAATTGAATTCCGCCTGTCAGAATTGAATGTTAAGATTTTCTTACCTGCTGATTCCTAAAATATCTCATTAATTAACATTAAATTATGAGAACAACCTTATTGTTCTAATTACCATGTATATAATTAATTAAGGCTAATTTTTATTTCCACACCTATTATTATTAATATCATATCAATTACCAAAAAAAGTTTTTAATACCACATCTTATTTATTAAAAAAATATTACCCCTCACCCAAGATTCACGTCTAATAAATAATAGTATTAATTACCCTACAAAATTATATTTTATAACTGTTAAGGAAAAAGCCTATTTTATCCCCTTTAACTTAGAGTCTATTGCACTTTATTCTCAAATGTTACAAAAGAGCCCCTTAACTTTCAAAATATACGCAAAACCCCCAATCGTAAACTGATGTCTAAAATGAGGAAAACACCACGTGCAAGGCACATGATGTCATTAACGGCCAAACTCATTCAAAAATTACAGGATTAAACACAAGTGGCATTGTGGGGTGAACGTGGTTAACTGCCACAATCAATCTGAATCCTTATTAGAAAATTATGGTTCCTTAACTCCATTGGCGGAATCGATAGGGAGAAACCATGAAAGTAATTGGAGCAGAACCTTGTGGGTGTTCATTCTTTAGAGAAATCGAAGCTGGTGGTGAGTTAAGAATGTCTTCCGCAACCATTGACTTTGGAGAGACCACTGCAACTTCTGCAAGTGCTCTGCAGGTATGCAATTGTGACATTCCAAGCTGAATGCGAACTTCATGGACTGAAAAGAACCCTGGTAGAAGAGTTTTTGGTTGTAGTAGGTATGGGTCTGCTAATGCTTGCAACTACTTTTGGTATGATCCTCGTATGAATAAGAGAGAAAAGAAAAGTCATTAATTCGTTAGTGAAGAAGAACAAGGAACTGAGAGAGGAGCTCCAAGTGCAGAAAGGCACACTGAAGAAGATGCATATGATGCTAGGAATTCCATGGATAATAGTAATTGGATTATTCCTCAAAGCTTGATGTAGCAAGCTGTGTAGTCATGGATTATAGTTGCATCATGATTTCCTGTGATATTTTTATTTATGTAAGCTAGTGGAAAATATTGGTTGTAGAAGGGGATTTTGCGCAGAAAAATATGATGATTCCTTATTTAATGAAGTAAGGTATTATGAAGTCCATTTTTCCACCAACTGTGAAAGCAGAAAAAAAATTGGCAAAATATGCAACAAAAAAAAAATGGCAATAGAAAACAGAACAGACAATAGAGAATAAAGTAGATGTATTGATGTTTTGCTTCTAAATTGACAATATCAATGTTCACCCTTTTCACTAAACCACTGAAGTTAGTACAAATATAGGGGAGCATTATTTTTCCTGCAACTGTGATATGGAAAAAAAAAAATTATTTTCTCGACATAACATAATAGAATTGTTTTAGAGAAAATAAATAGATGTACTAAGCTATTACTTCTTATTTGGCAATATCACAGAACCTGTTAAAAATATCACAGAACCTAAAACTGAGCCACTCAAGTCAATTACGAAAATAGGGAACCTGCATTTTTCCAGCAAATGTAAAAGCCAAAAAAACATTGATTTGCTCAACATAACATAACAGAATATAGAAAATAAACGGATGTACTCAGCTATTGCTTCTTAATTGAGAATATCACAGAACCTGCTTTAACAGAACCACCCAAGTGAGTAAAAAATTTGGGACCATTATTTTTCCAGTAATTGTGAAAGAAAAAAAAATTGGCACAACAAAACATAATAGAATATAGAAAATAAACTGATGTACAGATCTCATTGCTTCTTAATTGGCAATATCGATGTTAACCCCTTTCATAGAACCACTCCAGTGAGTACAAAAAATAGGGGACCATTACAAAAAGACACCGAATGCCTCAAATGGGCAACCAAAGTCTAAAAAATAACGAAACTAGTCAGCTATTTCTCAAAAGACACAAAATGTCCTATTTTTCTACTGTGTTAACCCCGCCCTTTTTTAACCACTTGGACCAGATTCCCCCATGTGCCCTGGCTGTGTCCTTGCTGCCAGTGGTGGATTTCTACTAGAAGTTTTTCTTGTGGGTGGTTGAGTCATAAAAATTCTTCCATCAATATCTCCTTGCGAAGCATTATGGCTTCTACTTAGACCTGCAGCTGCTCTTGGTGTATTAGCAGCACTTGATTGAACTGTAGTAGCACCATCCCCTTCAGAAGCATTGCCTTGTCGTTTCTTGCTTTGTCTCTTTTCCTGTTAAATGCAGTAAAATTTTAGGACTATGCATTTTCTAGAAATTGAAAAGATAAATGCAAACAGATATAATGGTTTTGTCACTCACAGTATTTGTTTGGCAGGCTTCTTTTTCCAAATCTTTTTGTTAGGGTTGAGGGGTCCCTTGCAGGTGCGTGTGTTATGACCCCCTTGCAAACAGTTGGCACACTTCAATGATGTTCCCACCCTACTTATCTTATTAGGATTTATGGTTTCATTAGATTCTCTCTTTCTTGCCTTCCTAGGTCTGCCAGTAAGAGTTCTGGTTAATGGGGTTAGAATAGGCTTATACTCAATCACAGGCCATTCATCCTCACCAGGTATTGGGTTTATCATAACCCCGTATGTTTTCAAAAAATTTCTGTTGTGTAACATTGATCAACATAGTTCTCTAGCACTTCTTTTTGTGAGTAAATACATTTTATAGCATGACAGCATGGAATCCCTGTGATATCCCAGTTCCTGCATGAACATGTTCTTTTCCCCAAATCCACCACTCTTCTACTTCCTTGCCATGTATCAACTTCAAACTTCCCATGTTCATTCATATGAGAAATACAATGCATAGCAACTACCTTTGATTTCTCCAATTTTGCTTGTATTCTAGGACAGATCCCACCAACATATTTCAACATTCCTTCTTTCTTGGCTGTAAATCTCTTCATAAGCATCCTCCTTATTATCTCCATCATAGTCAAGATAGACTTGTCCCTTGCAAGTAGTATATAGGAATTAAAAGTCTCAGCGAGGTTGTTTAACAAGGCTCCAGGTTTTGCTCTAGGATTAAAGGCATGCCTTGACCACGTTCTTGGATCTTTCTGTGCTAGAAAGTTTGCAGCATGGTCATCTAATTTTCTCATCTCATTGATGTGAAAATTAAACTCATTTTGTGTTGTCGCCCTTGCAGCATTCCACAGTAAGTCTTTATATGCTTGGCCTACTTGAGCTTGAAGTTGGCATATAAATGCCTCACATAGAACCTGTGCTCAACATTCATCCCATCTAGCAACTCCTTCAAACCCTACAGATCTATGCATTCACATAAATTAAGAATTTTAAAGAGAAGCACTGTGATAAACACAGAAAAAAAAATTAAAAAAAAAATTAATGTAACAATCATCACCTTCTGTTGGTTAGACATGAAAATCCAGCCATGTTCCTCAAAAGGTCCAATATCAGCAATCAACTGCTCCAAGAACCACTCCCATGTGTCTTTGACCTCTGCCTCACATGCTACATATGCAATTGGAAATATATTATCATTTGCATCCCTTGCCACTGCAACCAATTGGTAAATTCGCTGCCACGTTTTTAACTAGAGCTTTTAGTTCTCTCTTTTTCTTTTTCATTCCCTTTATTCAATTTTTAAAAATAAAATCAATTGAAATATAATAAACATATGATAACTTTGTTTAACAAAAAAGGATAGACATGATAACTTTGATTACAAAAAATTGAATAATCATATTTAATTAATATATGATAACTACATCTCCCAACAAAATAATCACATAAAACTAGTACATGAAGTTAAAATAATTATTGAGGGACACATAAAAGAAAAATTATTGTGGCTATTCTATTTTTTTTTTTTTAATTAAACTTTGATTTGTTTAAAAAGATTCAGGTAATTTCTTTTACCATGTGTTAGTTATCATGTATTATCTATATGTGTCCAATTTAATTAGGCATGCGGTGATTATATTTTTCAATCACACAAACTAAGTGTATTAATCATGTATTAGTTATATGTGAATGTGACTATTATAACACTACAAGAGAAAAAAAAGTTTTTCTAATGAACAAAGTCCGTGAGAAATGGAAAAATATTCCATGAGAAACACACTTGTCACGGAATTTCTCACGGATGAGAAAGCGAGAGAAAAATAGTCGTGACAAAAAGGATTTTCCATAGACATACAACACCGTGAGAAAGTTCACTTGGATTTTCTCACGGATAAATGTGCAGCGCATGAGAACTTCACGTGTGAGTCTATGATGTTCTCATGGACTTTTGTCCATGAGAAATTATCACAGAGGTTTTTCTATAAGAAATTCCGTGAGCGTTTCCTTTCTTTTGGTTAAAAATGTTTAATTTTTTCTAAATAATTAATTATTAATTTCAATAAAGGCATTATATATAAAAATAACTAAATTTTATTAATCAAATGTAATTACAATAAAAAATATTATAAATGAAGGGGGAAAAAAAAAGCACACTACAATACACTTAAAGCCTAATATCAAATGTCGTAGTCTCCCAAGTCCTCGATTGAGTCATCATCATCATTAGCCGAGTGTTGTGGAACCACATCAGATGTCGCACCATGACCCTGCTGCAGCAACTGTGCCAACATCGTAGCCTGTTGCTCTATGGACATGCAGGATCCTCGAAGAGCTTGGACGAACGGCATGAGCGGGGACAGCTAGCGGAGCTCCTGCATCTCCTGTGACATGGCGGCCATCTACAACAAAACCTTCGACATTCATATTAAACTAGATTTGAGAAATGATTGAATGACTAAAATTGCACATTTTATGAATATAAAGGGACTAAATTGTTCCCTTTTAAACAAGAGGGACCATAAAGTTTAAGTTGTCAAAATAGGAGGACCAAAATTGTAATTAAGCATCAAATTAATCCTCTCCCCCTCCATTAACATTAAATTAGAAAAATAACATAAGGGAAAATGGTGGACATCTCTATCATCATCATACTGCGTAACGGAGATTGCCTTGGATTTGTTGGTGCACTTGTTTGAGATGGGTGGGAAGCAAAAGGATTCAACGTCCACAACCACAATTGAATGAGGCAATTGCACTGACTCAACCATTTTTGGCTTCTTGCTAGATCTTGTTTGCCGATTGAATGGCTTTGCAAGGCTCATCAACAAGGTGTCCCTTTCCCACTACAAGAAAAAGACAAGATTCCGACAAAAATTTTTTGTTGGTATTTTGCCAATTTCTGTTGGAATTTGGAATTCCAATTGAAAATGGGTCGTTGGAGAAACAACTATTGGAATTGTAAAATTTCAATAGAACAGTAATTCTAGCAGAAAAATTTCGTTGGAATTTGGGTAGGGAGAAAAATTATTCCAACGAAAATTTCAACGGAAGTTCCATTGGAAAAATACCAACAGTATTTTCCGTTGGAATTTCCTATTTTTTATTTTTTTCCCTAAAATTCCAACAGTACATTCTTATGGAAAATATTGTTGGAATTTTTTTTTTAAAAAAAACCTTGTTTAAAAATTCCAACAGTATTATTACCGTTAGAATTTTTTCCCCCTAAAATGAACTATTTATTTCTTTTTCAAGCCAAATCAACAAAACAACCCATACATTCAAAACTTGGGCAAAATAATCAATGATTTCAGATGTTTATATAGATCAAATAATAGAAAATAATACATATCCAAATAAATAACATCAATCATTGTCATTGAAGTTTGGAAGTATAAAACACTAAGAGATACAAACTCCTNTCCCTAAAATTCCAACAGTACATTCTTATGGAAAATATTGTTGGAATTTTTTTTTTTAAAAAAACCTTGTTTAAAAATTCCAACAGTATTATTACCATTAGAATTTTTTCCCCCTAAAATGAACTATTTATTTATTTTTCAAGCCAAATCAACAAAACAACCCATACATTCAAAACTTGGGCAAAATAATCAATGATTTCAGATGTTTATATAGATCAAATAATAGAAAATAATACATATCCAAATAAATAACATCAATCATTGTCATTGAAGTTTGGAAGTATAAAACACTAAGAGATACAAACTCCTAATCCTCCTCAAAATCATCTCCCAAACCCTCATCACCTTCATTAGAGGTTGGAGGTCGTAGTTTTACAGTAGGAGCAGCCTTTGGGTTGTTCTGTCCATAATGCATATGGCTGGCAAATTGCAAAACAAAATCCCTTCAATGAGGTCAATTCACTCTCAAGTTGGAAGACACATTACTCAAAGTCTCTCTTGGACTCTAACTAGCTCTCAAGAATTGCAACACGGTCTTCACAGGCTCTAGGTCTAGTCAACTTAGTCTCAAGTTGTGCAACCTGGTCACCTTGAGATTGTTGTTCCTCCAACTAGTTCTCAAGCACTACAATACGCAGCTGCAACTGAGTAAGCTCATTAGTGGTGTGCCCAGTGGAGGTAGATTGAGACCCGAACCTGGAGGAAGCATGAAAGGCCACTTTGGATCCAAATCCATAAGCTCGACCTCTCTTATTTTTCCCTTAGTGTAGACACCTTATTTTGTCCGAGTATTTTTCGTGGCATAAAACAAAAAAAAAATGATGAATGATGATTTTTAAAAAGATGAAAGCTCTTAATTTTTTATTATTGCTTTTTATATTTTTATTTAGGTCTTTTGTAATACAGAAAAACCTAGTCTTACTACTTTAGTCTAATTCATTGTTAATCTAGCCCTTTTTTTTTTTTTTTTTTTTTTTTTTTTTATTTTTTTTTTTGCCCTTTTTTTTTTTTTTTTTATCTAGTCCACTTAGCCTATCCATTAGTATTTAGCTTTTTGTAAATAGTAAATAAACAAAAAAATAAAAGAGAAGAAATTCTGTTAATAGATTTTTGCATCACTAGATCTAGGAGGACTAATGAGGGAATAAGAAATATATTTTCTTCATTCCCTATTGGTCCAAGTTAGTGTACCTTATCTCTATTAAATAAATAAGTAATTAAAAAGAAAGAAAACAAATTAAAACTAGGGGACCAACAAAGCAAGGAGAGTTGAAGATAGCAAAAAGAGGAGAGAAAAAAAAAAGAAAAAGGAGAAGAGTAGAAGCTTGGCAGAAAGGGAGAGAGCCAAAGACAGAAGAAGGTTTGAATTCCCATTAAATTCATTCTACAATGGTAATATATTCCCTATCCTCTAATCTTTACTGCTGCTATTTGGATTCATGCTGGATAATTTATCTATTTGTTGCTATGTATGAATTAATATGCTAAATTTCTTGATCATAGTATAGTTTAATAGAGTTTGAGATTGATTCTTATGGTTCTAGGGTACTCATGGTGTTGGATTCCTAAATTTAAGTTCAATTTCTAATGTTGATATAGAAATAATTTTGATTTTGGAACTTTGAGTTGTTTCCTTGATAATACTTGGTTTGGTTATAAATTGTGCATTTTCGGGTTTGTTAGTCTTCTCTGGCAACCCTCAATTTTTATTTTTTAGATGGAGCTACAGAGGTCCAATTTTAGTGATTCTTGATTTGATAGAACTAATAGACGTGTACCTCCTACGTGTAAAATTTTCATAGCCAAATTCATTTTCTCCTATTCCTAGTGTTTATTTGAATTTGATTATTTTTCTGTCATTTCAAGGCTGTCAGTCTTCCCTGGCAACCCTCCGTTTTTATATTTTAGATGGAGCTACAGAGCTCTAATTTGAGTGATTCTTACTTTGTGAGAACTTAGAGACATATTACTCTTATGTATAAAAATTTTATGGCCAGATCCCCTTTCTCTTGCTCCCATTTTTTTTTTTAATTTGATTATTTTCTTACTATTTTGGGTCTATCAATCTTCACTAGCAACCCTCGGTTTTGATTTTCTATATGGAGCTACAAAGCTTCAATTTGAGTTGTTTTTGTCCTATTAGAACTAAGACATGTATGTATCTCATGTGTAAAAGTTTCATAGCAAAATTCCATTTCTGCTGTTCTAAGTTTGTATTTAAATTTGTTTGTTTTTTTGTACTGTCGGGCTTGTCAGTTTTCTTTGGCAGCCCTCAGTTTTTATTTTTTAATTAGAGCTGCAAGGCTCCAATTTGAGTGATTGTTGTCTTTTAAAACCGTAAGACGTGTGTCTTTCATATGTGAAATTTTCAGATTTTTTTTCAAATCTCTTATGCTCCCAGTTTTAGTTTGAATATGACTGTCTATTTCTATACCATTGCTGCTGGCCCTACTTATTTTCACTATTATTCTGCTATGGCTTCATGCAGCTGTTCTATGCATTTTACCTCACTATTTTTTTTTTTCATTTTTCTATTACTGTCGACATATTTTTTCTATTGTTTTGTGTTTAATTACCTACTATTTTCCCATATTTACAATATTGTCTTGGTACATTNCCTCACTATTTTTTTTTTCATTTTTCTATTACTGTCGACATATTTTTTCTATTGTTTTGTGTTTAATTACCTACTATTTTCCCATATTTACAATATTGTCTTGGTACATTCCCGCTACCATTTTAGTGCATTTTATCCCTGTTATTCTGGGCATGTTTGGTGGCTGTTTAGATTTGTTTTCAGTCACTGTTTTGACCTTAAAGTGATGATTGTTTAGGTTCATTTCAGTCACTATTTTGATGTTAAAATAATGATTATTTGGGTTTAATTTTATCGATGTTTGATTTGATATTGCAACTTACATTCACTTTTCATGTTTGGACCTTTTTCCTTGAGCTTTCAATGTTTATACTTGAAGATTTTGGCAAGTTGAGAATTTGATCTTGATGGACTAATCGATAGTTTGGAGCTTGAGGATTATTTCATCACTGTTTTGCATTTGTAATTCAGCCCCCATTCCCTAATCTTTGTATCATCATGCACAACATTTAGGAATTATTGTTAGAGTTTACAAAATTCATAGGCCCTTTGTCTATTATGGAACAATAAGACTGACTCGGTCCTATATAGGATGGGTCTATTTTATTTGACATAGACAAAGATAAGTGCCACCCCGATGGACACAATATGTGACAAACGGGTGGAAGGATTTGAACCTGTTAGAATTCATGCATGCCATATTTATTTTCCGCCGTTGATTAGTGAATGTAGCATTTATTTTAAAAATAAATAAAGTGTATTTTTTGCCACATTTTGTCTTATTCTTTGCATAGCTAATTTAGGGTAACTGTCTTTAGACGAAAGCTATGGGGTGCCTAACATCTTGCCCAAGCAGAAACAAACTCCCGAACCAATCTTTGGTACGCAGACCATTTAAAAAAAAAATAAAATAAAAAGGGTCTCCAATTGTACCCTACTTTCTAAAATAATTGGCTGTGACTCCTGTTTTTATTAAATTTGGTCGACCATCCACGTCGCAATTACCTTCAGGTACGTTGTGACACCTAGTCGCCTGGAAAAAAAAGGACAGAGTCAGTAACAGATGATCCCAAGGCCATGGAATTGTCCTTTAACTTCTCAAATAAACTTTGCGTATGATTTCCAAAAGGACACAAAATGAAATTAATCAGTAAAAATAAGTAAATTATGCTAGAAGCTCAATTATTATGTTATAATTAGAGATACTCACATAAGTCCTGGCAGCCTTGGGCGTTGACCACTAGTTCATCTCATCATTGTGGTTAAGCTTACAAAAAAAGCTTTGGGATGGTAGCCTCTCTTTCTAGTTCCAATGTCTAAAATAAGTAATAAATTTACGTTAGTTATCTATGACTAATTAAGACATAATTATAAAAAGTGTATTATCAATAAATGAAAATTACATATCGCCTCTTATGCTCTGACACATAAATGTAGCCACCTTAGTTCACACATCTTCCCTTTGATGTTCACTTTTATGAACTTGTATTCAATTGAAACAATGCTACAAACATTCTAGGCAAGTATACCTATCGTTTTGTAGAATAGCTTGATTGAGTACGAATGTCAATCCCATGAGGAACTATAGCTATTAGTAGTAATCCTTTTTCTATTATCTAATCTTAGAATTGTGGGTTAACAAGAGAAATCAATTAATCTAAATTAAATGAATGAATCAAGAAAGACGATAACAAAGAATTTGATAGACTTATCGAATGAGTAGGATGAGTCAGAATAGGAATTTTCCTATGACATACATTGCATTCTCATATTTAACTCAATGATCGACACTTCTCTACTTGGACTGATGAGAATTCCAGAATTATGCCTCAATCTTTCTCAAGTAATAAGACATCTATTCCTAGGTTGATTGACTGAAATCTCTTCACAATCAAAACCCCCAAGAATGCATTAATTCGTGCTCTATGAATTCCCTTAGTACATTGGCTTAAATCAGAAGATTCATGTGAATCCCATCTCTAGTGATTCCAAGCAAATCCCACTGTCTACAAATGATCTAAATCAATTTATAATTTCTCAATATATAAATTGAAACCTGGTATTAAATCAGCAGCATGCTTTGTCAACTTAACACAAATAGCAATCATAGACAATTCCAAGAAATGAAGGCATATTCTCATTAATTTAAAAGGAGAATAGTACAATTGTATTTCTAGGGTTCATCCTAACTAACTTTTACAAATCAGTTCACGATAAAATCTGAATCAACAAAATGCAGAGAAGACAAGATAGAATCAGGAAAACTCATTCTCATGAAGTCCCTTCAAGTAGTTGATCTTCTATCTTGCTCTTCTCCAATCTTCCAAAGTGCTCCTACTGCACCTGACCTGTGATGTCGCCCCAAATCTCTAAGTGTTCGACTATCAAAAGATGTCTCCCCCTTTTCCTCAAGTTCACATATATACTCCATCTAATTCTAGGGTTTCACCCTTCAGATGCTCGAACACGGCCACGACGCGGCCGTGTTCACTTACAGTAGCTGGGCGTGTCACTTAAATGCCTCGAAGGGACCTCAGACATGGCCAAAGACACGGCCATGTTTACTTCTTCTTCAGCCCGTGTTCAAACCAACATGGTCGTGTCTCTGTAGGGGAGGGGCGTGTTCCACTCAGGGAGATTCTCTGGAGGTAAGACACGGTCATGGACACGGGCGTGTTCATTACAAGGCTTGGCCGTGTTCCTTAGCAACTGGAGCAGGACTCTCTGGAGGTCAGACACGGCCATGGACACGGGCGTGTCTAAGCCGTGTCCCCTGTATGGACTTCATGATCTGGTGGTTTTTACTCCAGAAACTCCCTAAAACTCTTCCTCTTGCTTGATCAACCAGAGAAACACCTGAAAGACAAATAGTAGGGATAAGTACCATGTTTAAAGCAAATTGTGCTCGAATCTGAGTACGAAACCATTGATAAACATGGAACTTAACAACATAAAAAGCACATATCAAATAGCCCCACACTTAAGCTATTGCTTGTCCTCAAGCAATTCAAATCAGAATATGTCTCTTTACAAGCTCTATCCCTGGGAAAGCGGCTAAATTCAAAGAAGTAAATGCTATGTACTTTACCCTCAATAGCTACATTACTTAGTCCCGATAAAGAGCTCATGAACCCAGTTAATTGAACTACATAATTTTCTTAGCTCACCTCTGTGTCTGAATAGAATCACCCTGCTTCCTACTAAGTTTTAATCATAGACAGAAAAATAAATACATAATGCCAAGAACTCAAGTACTACTATTTTTCTTTTCTTGCATAGTTTGGGGTTCTTGGATGTGGTGTCCGGTCATTGCCTGTGACCCACATTCAACTAGTTATGCTTCTATGACATACTCATATCCTTCTCCAGTTTCAGGCACAGAAGGCAGAGGAGCAGAGCCCTACTATGCTCAAAATAACTACTAAACTATCGCAAGATATCAAAATTTTTATTATTTTAGAAATGAATTGATGTAGGCATAGGGTATTATCCAAATTAGACACTCAGGGTTAACTACTACAAGGTTGTATTTCAAAATCCCAGGTCCACTGAACCTAAGTGGTGACCTCCTAATGCAACTAGCTAAAAGGCAAGATATTGAGCAAAAACAATCAAACACATCACAGAAAAATAAAATTCCCCAGAAATATCACTTCAAGAGCACAATATCCTAGTTAGAATTACTTCAGACATTTGCAACCTATTCAGTTCATGCATCATGTGAAAACATTTCAAGTTCAAGCACAGATATATTCCCCCCCACACTTAAGACCGACATTGCCCTCAATGTATGAATAGTAAAAGCAAGAGGACAAATACTCCCTGAGTGAAGGTGTTCTTGATGATCTGAGCAGGTGCCGGTGACATCCTAGTGAAGCAGAATGTGATGCTGCAAAAAAAATGAGTCCACTAGAACAAGAGTGAAAAGGTTAAGAATTAAGAAAAATTACTAAAATACTAAACTATTACAGTTAAGTCAAAAAGAAAGGTCAAACAGAAATTCAGGAAAATAAACTAATCCTTAGGTGGGTCTCCCGAAGGCTCAAGGTGTGATGGAGTCGGCAAGTCAGGTGGTTGAGCAGACGAAGACTCTGGTGGTGGTGGTGGTGGTGCTCGGGAGGTAGTGCGTGGAGGATGGGTCGGTTGGACCGAGGGGGTTGGGTCCAAATCATCCTCTGGATCCTGGAAGCGAGGTGACATAGGTGGTGAAGGAGGTTGGATGCCCATGCGCTGGCTCTGCATTTGTAAGGTGACCTCGACCTACCGGTGATGTGCTCGGGTGTAGGCCATCCATTGGAGCTGGTCATTGCGCATCTGGCAGTGGTTCACGATGAGGCGGTTGAGCCGGGCTCTCGTCCCATCGACCTCCACCTCGATACGACTCAGCTACCGCTCGATAGGTGTGGGTTTGCGCTCCTCCTCCTTGAGCGATGTGAAAGGGACTCCTGGGAATGGCTGTGAGGAGGACGGGGCTGATGGACTCGGGCCTGCTATAGGTGGCACTTGGGATGGACTGGCGGTCGGAGCGTCAGGTCGGGGCTCCTCAGTGGCATCTGTGGAGGGTCGCTCCGCTGGTGGTGCCTCAGGTACTGCTCGTGGCGGAGTGCCGACAATAGCTAGGTAGGTGCCCTGAGCGTCGGAACGGCGCTCGACCATACCCATGGCTCGTAGGGTGTCCATCCCTAGAGGTAGCGGGCGACAAGCCACTGTGAGAGTGGACTCGTCATCAAGAATGCCCAAGTGTCGTGCCAACTGGGTGATGACAGAGCCCCCTCCGATAGCGCCGAAGTTGGCCCTCTGCAAATAACCCCGAACCAGCTGGAGGAACACGTATCCTAGGTGGCAATGGTGCCTCTCCTGGATGCACCGGAGGTAGAGCATATCTCTCTTGCTGACGACGCCGGTGCTCTCCCGCCTCGCAGTCAAGGAGTGGACGAGGAGCTTGTGAATGAAACGGAGGGCCGGCGAGCGAAGAGTGGAGGCCTTAGACCTCTTAGCCTCGTAGGCAGCCTCAGTGCTGATGGTTCGCCAGTAGTTCGCAGGCTCAGTGCTCGACGAATGCCAGTCCAGATAGCAGGAGTCGTAGACAAATCCCTGCTCGGTTAGCCCTGCTGCTTTGGTGAATTCCTGGAGACTCATAGCATGCATGAATGTGCCGAGGCAAAATCTGATGGCGTCTGGCTCATGCCATATGGCGGAGGAATCAGTGAATATGGTATGTAACTCCACCGTGGCGAGAAACTCCATAGTGCGTACTCGGAACACAGGCTCTCGGAGGTCTAGGATGCTACTCCACCGACTGAAGCTAAGCAAATGCCGCGCGTCCACGGCCCCAGATCTCCGCTTCTTGGCAGGAGGCGAGGGAGACTCTTGAGGGGTCGGGCGGTTCTTCCTTGGTTGCAGCTTCTCGCGGCGCTGCTGCGACTCCTCGGTGTGCTTTGTCATGGTTTCCTGTAAAAACAATTTAACCAAATGAGTCCCATAGCATGGAAACTTTGTAAACAGGACAACCACCGCATGTAAAAGAAAGTCATTCACAATGCAAGTCTTATAAAACATTAGGCAATTTCAACTTTGAAAATGCATGTCTAAATGAAAAATACTGAGCCTAGCAATGTTCCATAGAGTATAGCAACAGTGAGATTCAGCAAATCCCATATTGGCCATTCAGTTTCCCCAGTATGGACAAAATTCACATATCAGACAATTCTACATCAGCAATTGCCCCCAAATTTTCCAAATTTTTAACAGTTAAGTAGCAGCAATTCCACAGCAATAATTCATTAGTAGCATTTCAACAATGGCCCTTCTTGATACTACTGACAAAAGCACAAACAACACATTTTCTATTGAATTTAACAAGTTCCAAAACATGAATTTATGCACAGGCAATGAATCAACAGATAAGCAGTCCTTCCCACAGCAACAATGCAAAATATCAATGCCCAAAGTACGGTTAAGAATGTGAGATAGATGAATAGCAGGATGTGAGATAGATGAACCAGTTTTCCAAAATCACAAATTCCCTCAATATATGCAAATTCTGCAGCAGCAATCCCCAATATCTTACAATTGTTCATCTGACAGTTAACACTCCCCCACACTTTAATACTAAACGAAATGGGTAAAACACATCAAACATCCAATCACAGTAATGGGGATTGCAAGAAAAAGAACAAGAGTGCAATCAGTGGCCATAGCATAACAGCAATTCCCATGGTAAATTAACACAATAATAGTTATCAATGGCCATAAGCAATAAATCAGCAAGCATTCCCCAAGCAAGAATTATCACTGGCAGTGTCCACATTACTGGGAATTTCAATAAAATAAACAGATTCTTCAACAACCAGATTCCCAAAACCAGCAACCAGCAATGCCAAATTTGTATTTTTGTTTAATATGCATCTTCCAGTTAACCATCCCCCACATTCCCTCACTAAGAAAATAGGTAAAATGCATTCAACACTCAACTGAAACAATATAGAAATACGCATAAGAATGAAAAAAGGAAAATTCAGTAAAAACAACTCAGAATTACAAATAAGAGGGAAGGAAGAGTCCATACCTATAGTGAAGAACACAATCTAAAACTATGCGTGAAGAATAACTTGACAGAATGCCTAAGGATAGGGCGGTGGGAAGATTCGATTAAGCAAGAATTGTAGGCTTAATGCATAGGGGTTTGGCCGGAAATGATGGTGGGAGTGCCGGAGGGTTAGGGATTTGGGGAAATTAAGAGGAAATTGGGGATTTCTGAAATGGAGGAATGACCCGCGAAAAGGGAAATTTTAAGTGTCACTGCGACACACCTACAACACGGCCGTGTTGCGTGGGCGTGTTAGGTCTAAGAGGGGAAACACGGGGTGAACACGTGTGTGTAAGAGGGCGTACTAATGGACATGGGGGATGAACACGACCGTGTTTCGGGCCGTGTTGCAAGAGTGAAGACGCTCTTAAGTGACACGGGATGAACACGGCCGTGTTCAATGGCCGTGTTGCGTGGCACGGGATGCTTTAATACTCACCTGGGGTGGACATGGCCGTGTGTTAGCTGGATACCTCCTGGACAATAGACACGGCCACAAACACGGCCGTGTCATTGACCGTGTTCATCTCCTGAACTCCTTGTGTGGGCCACACGCTTGATGACACGGCCATGTCATTGGCTGTGTTGTCCACTTATAGTCTCTGTGAGGTTCACAGGGGGTAGAACACGCCCGTGCTTAGCCCGTGTTCTGCACTCTGATCTTAAAATTGAAATTGCACCCTGTAGACATGCCTCTAACAACACCTACATACTAAAAAAAATGGAAACAACTAAGACAATTTAAGAGAATTCAATCCAAAGCATAAAGGGAAATGAAAACAAAAGCAAAGCACTAAAATTCTTTTGGGTTGCCTCCCAACAAGCGCTTCTTTAAAGTCAATTAGCTGGACTTGAGGATTGGGGAGCTACTGCATGGGGTCTTGGAGGTGATAGACATCCCTTGGCAGATCTTGGATGCTAGCACCATGATACAACTTCAATCTCTGCCCATTGATCTTGAAGGTGCCTTTCTCTGGATGAGTGACCTCAACAGCGCCATGAGGAAATACTTGCTTAACCATGAAGGGGCCTGACCATCTGGACCTGAGTTTGCCTGGGAACAACCTTAAGCATGAATTAAAGAGCAACACTTGGTCCCCAGGCTGAAACTCCTTGGATGATTTAATGCGCTGATCATGCCACTTCTTAGCCTTTTCCTTGTACAACCTTGAATTTTCATAGGCAACATCCCTCCATTCGGCCAGTTGGTTCAATTGGAGCAACCTCTTTTCACCTGTATCACACAAATCATAATTGAGAGATTTTATAGCCTAAAAAGCCTTGTGCTCCAACTCTACTGGCAAATAACAGGACTTCCCATAAACAAGTTTGTACGGGGTGGTACCAATAGGGGTTTTGAAGCCTGTCCTATAGGCCCATAGAGCATCATCTAATTTTAAGGACCACTCCTTTCTAGATCGCTCTATGGTCTTTTCCAGAATTCTTTTGAGTTCCCTATTCGTCACCTCAACTTGGCTACTAGTTTGAGGGTGATAGGAGGTTGCCACTTTATGAGTAACACAATATCTCTTCAGGGTATTGTTTAACTGTTAGTTACAAAAGTGGGTGTCTCTATCACTAATGATGGCTCGTGGCGCTCCAAAGCTAGCAAACAATGTCTTAAGGAACTTGACAACTACCCAAACATCATTGGTAGGCAAAGCCTGAGCTTCTACCCATTTAGATACGTAACCTACTGCAACTAGGATATATTTGTTCCCATAGGATGAGGGAAAATGGCCAATGAAGTCAATGCCCCAGACATCGAAGACTTCACACACTAAGATGCTGGTCTGGGGCATTTCATCCTTCTTAGAAATGTTACCTGTGCGCTGGCAATTGTCACATTGCTTCACATACCTGTGAGCATCCTTGAATAAAGTAGGCTAATAAAAACCTGACTTCAGGACCTTTCTTGCTGTCCCAATGGCGTGATAATGCCCTCCAGTTGGACCCTTGTGGCAGTGCTCCAAGATGCTTTCCGTTTCAGGATAGGCGATACAACGCTTTATTATTTGGTCTGCACAAATGCGAAATAGATAGGGATCCTCCCAAAGGTAGTACTTCAAATCATAGAAGAATTTCTTCTTCTGAGAATAAGTTAACTCCTTTGGAAGAACCTTACCTACAAGATAGTTAGCAAAATCAGCAAACCAGGGGATATCCCTCCACTCAACCTCGCATAAGTGTTCGTCTGGGAAGGTGTCATGTAAGTCCTCTTCCACTAACTCCCCTTGAGCTGGGAATTCCAGACGAGACAAATGGTCCGCTGCTAGGTTCTCGGATCCCTTATGATTTCGGATTTCTAGGTCGAATTCCTGCAATAATAAAACCCAGCGTATTAGACGAGGTTTAGCATCATTTTTGGTCAAAAGGTACCTCAATGATGAATGATCAGAATACACAATGACTTTAGACAAAATCAAATAAGATCAAAATTTGTCCAAGGAGAAAACCACTGCAAGCAATTCCTTCTCAGTAGTAGTGTAATTCTTCTGAGCATCAATCAAAGTCTTGCTTACATAGTAGATGGGTTGGAAGTGCTTGTCCCTGTGCTGCCCCAAAACTGCTCCCGCTGCAAAATCACTTGCATCACACATTAGTTCAAATGGTGATGACCAATTGGGTGTAATCATAATGGGGGCCGTAGTCAATTTGTCCTTTAAGGTGCTAAATGCAAGCATGAAATCCTCATCAAAGACAAAAGGGGCTTCATTTTCGAGCAATCTAGTAAGGGGTCTAGCTATCTTGGAGAAATCCTTGATAAATCTTCTATAAAAACCAGCATGACCTAGAAAGCTCCTGATTGCTGTAACAGAGGTAGGAGGTGGCAATTTAGCAATGGTCTCTACTTTTGCCCTGTCTACCTCTATACCCTTACTAGAGATCTTGTGGCCTAGCACTATACCTTCTTGGACCATAAAATGGCACTTCTCCCAATTCAAGACCAGGTTAGTCTCCTCACACCTCTCAAGTACTCTGGTCAAGTTATCCAAACACAAATCGAATGAATTGCCAAAGACAGAGAAGTCATCCATAAACACCTCCATAGTGTCCTCAACCAATCTATCGAAGATTGCCATCATACACCTCTGAAAAGTGGCGGGGGCATTACACAAGCCAAATGACATTCTCCTATAAACAAATGTACCGTAGGGACATGTGAAAGTTATCTTCTCTTGGTTTTTCGGGGCATAAGTATTTGGAAATACCCTGACATGCCATCAAGAAAACAATAAAAGGCATGTCCAGCCATACGCTCCAAAATCTGATCTATGAACGGTAAAGGGAAGTGATCCTTGCCGGTGGCATCATTTAACTTCCAATAGTCTATACAGACTTTCTACCTTGTGACCGTCCTCATTGACACTAATTCATTTCTCTCATTGGGTACCACTGTCATGCCCCCTTCTTTGGTATTACTTGCACCGGACTAACCCATGAACTATCAACGATGGGGTAAATGACTCCTGCATCCAGAAGTTTGATCACCTCCTTTTTCACCACTTCTTTCATGTTCGGATTCATCATTCGCTGTGGCTGCACCAAAGGTTTGCAATTTTCTTCTAATGCAATCTTGTGGGTGCAAAATGAAGGGCTGACTGCTTTCATGTCTGAGATTTTCCATGCTATAGCTTTCTTGTGCGTTTTAAGCACATCCAAGAGCTTCCCTTTTTGCTCCTTTGTCAAGTTTGCTGCAATGATTACAGGCAACTTGGAGTTTTCAGCTAGGAAAGCATATTCCAAGTGCTCTAGAAGTTGTTTTAGCTCCAGCTTTGGCGGTTCCTCAATGGATGACTTGATTCTGATTCTGTTCCCCTCAATCCTCTCCAGAGATGTGTCTCTGGTCAATGGTTTCTGGGCTTGCATGTGTGCTACATGCTCCCTAATCTCAGCGTGATCTGTCTCTTCCTCTCCCTGCATGATACATGTTTCTAGTGCATCTCTTGTGAAGATTTCCTGCATACATTGAAACACACACGAGTCAATAGTATCAACATAAAAACATGTATCATCAGTACTCATTTTGTGTTTCATGGCCTTAGATATTTTAAATATCACTTGCTTGTCGCCCACTCTCAAAGTTAGCTTGCCACCATGAACATCAATGATGGCTTTAGCCGTAGCAAGGAACGGTCGGCCTAGGAGCAAAGGTACTTCCACATCTTCATCCATATCCATGATCACAAAATTAACCGGGAAAACGAATGTATCAACTTTCACTAGGATATCCTCTATTATCCCCTTGGGATAGGTGATAGATCTATCTGCTAGCTGAATACTCATCCTAGTGGGAGTCGGTTCTCCAAGTCCTAGTCTCTTAAACATACAATAAGGCATTAAATTTATGCTAGCTCCTAAATCCGCTAATGCCTTATCAACAGATAAACTACCAATGTTGCAGGGAATAGTAAAACTCCCTGGATCTTTAATCTTCCGTGGTAGCTTGTTTTGAACTATGGCAGAGCATTCTGCATTTAGAGTCACCATAGACAGCTGCTCGAGCTTGCTCTTGTTGGAAAGGAGTTCCTTCAAGAATTTAGCATATTTTGGCATTTGTGAAAGGGCTTCCACAAAAGGAATATTTATGTGCAACTGTTTAAACAGCTCGAGAAACTTGCCAAATTGCTCCTCCTTTTTATCTCTTGCAAGCCTGCTCGAGTAAGGGATAGGTGGCTGGTATTCTTTTACCACTCTCTTCTTCGGTTCTTCTACCTTTTCGGAAACAGGTTCTCCCAATTTCTCAGATTCAACAGCACCTTCATCACCCACACCTCCATCACCAGGCTACTCTTTCTCTACTCCCTTGAGTTCCTTGCCACTCCTCAAGGTGATTGTCTTGGCTTGCTCCTTAGGATTTGGCTTGGTGTAGCTAGGTAGAGTCCCTGGTGATCTTTCTGACATCAACTTAGCTAGCTGGCCAATCTGAGTCTCAAGATTGTGGATGGAAGCCTCTTGATTCCTCAAGGATGTTTCATTGCTGTTAAACCGTCCTTCCGATGCTGTTATAAATCTGGAAAGTTGGTCTTCAATGGTTGGTCTCTGTGGGGGGTTAGAATGTTGCTGAAATCCAGGGGAAGGACCTTGTCTTTGCTGCCCTTGATCGCTCCAAGTGAAATTCGGGTGATTTCTCCACCCAGGATTGTACGTGTTAGAATAAAGATTATTTGTCATTCTACTTCCCAAATAATCTGCTTGTTCTACTGGTGATCCCGAATCGGAGGCTAGGCACTCATGATTAAAATGTCCTCCCCCACAATTATCACAGCTCATAACAGATAAGGAAGAAGTAGGTCTGCCCATATCATCGATCTTCTTAGTAAGGGCCTCTATTTTTGCCTCTAAAGAGGTGGAGGCGGCCACATTATGCATTCCTCCTGCTCTGGCCTTCATCCTTTGGTTTCCCCACTAGTAGTTATTGGTAGCAATTTCATCAATCAGAGTATGTAGTTCTTCAAGAGTTTTGAAACTTGTGGTTCCTCCTGAGGATGAATGAATTTGCTGCCTAGTCCCAAAATTGAGACCATTCTGAAAAGTTTGCATCTGAACTCCCAAGTCCAACCTATGATGTGGGCATTTTCTCAACAAGTCATTCCATCTCTCCCATAGTTCGTAGAGCGATTCACCATCCATTTGCTGGAAGGAGAAAATATCATTCCTAAGCTTGGCTGTTCTTGCTGGAGGGAAGTACCGGCCTAGAAATTTTTTCAGTTGGCTCATTCCATGTCTTGATATACCCCGAAGGTAGTGTCTTCAACCATGACTTTGCCTTACCTCTTAGTGTAAAGGGGAAGAGCCTTAGTCTAATTGCATCCTCACTAGCTCCGTTGATCTTGAAAGTATCACAAATCTCCAAGAAGTTTGTGATGTGAGAATGAAGGTCTTCATTCAGTAAACCATCAAATTGCACAAGCTGCTGCACCATCTGAATGATGTTTGGCTTAATCTCAAAATTATCGGCTAACACCGGCGGTCTTGTTATGCTAGACTCAGTTCCAACAGTTGATGGCCTTCCATAATCCCCCATAGTTCGTGGTCTTTCTTGGTCAGCCATGGTAGGTTCTTCTATGACAATAGGCTCAGATGGTTGGCCTTGTAACAGGATAGCCTTGTTCCTTGATTTTCTCACCACTGTGCATTCAATTTCTGGGTTCAACTCAAGGAACTTCTTCTTGCTACTTCGGGTCATGCATCAGAAAGACTAGCTCCTGCTGGGATCAAACACAGGCGATGATAAGAAAGAGGCACAAGGCTAACCAACAAAAAGAAAAAAAAAAATAACTAGAGTAATAGAAAGTAAATGTTCCTAATATTATAGTTCCCCGACAACGGCTCCAAAAACTTGATGTTCACTTTTATGAACTTGTATTCAATTGAAACAATGCTACAAACATTCTAGGCAAGTATACCTATCGTTTTGTAGAATAGCTTGATTGAGTACGAATGTCGATCCCACGAGGAACTATAGCTATTAGTAATAATCATTTTTCTATTATCTAATCTTAGAATTGTGGGTTAACAAGAGAAATCAATTAATCTAAATTAAATGAATGAATCAGGAAAGACGATAACAAAAAATTTGATAGATTTATCGAATGAGTAGGATGAGTCAGAATAGGAATTTTCCTATGACATACATTGCATTCTCATATTTAACTCAATGATCGACACTTCTCTACTTGGACTTATGAGAATTCCAGAATTATGTCTCAATCTTTCTCAAGTAATAAGACATCTATTCCTAGGTAGATTGACTGAAATCTCTTCACAATCAAAACCCCCAAGAATGCATTAATTCGTGTTCTATGAATTCCTTTAATACATTGGCTTAAATCAGAAGATTCATGTGAATCCTATCTCTAGTGATTCCAAGCAAATCCCACTGTCTACAAATGATCTAAATCAATTTATAATTTCTCAATATATAAATTGAAACCTGGTATTAAATCAGCAGCATGCTTTGTCAACTTAACACAAATAGCAATCATAGACAATTCCAAGAAATGAAGGCATATTCTCATTAATTCAAAAGGAGAATAGTACAATTGTATTTCTAGGGTTCATCCTAACTAACTTTTACAAATCAATTCATGATAAAATCTGAATCAACAAAATGCAGAGAAGACAAGATAGAATCAGGAAAACTCATTCTCATGAAGTCCCTTCAAGTAGTTGATCTTCTATCTTGCTCTTCTCCAATCTTCCAAAGTGCTCCTACTGCACCTGACCTCTGATGTCACCCAAAATCTGTAAGTGTTCGACTATTAAAAGATGTCTCCCCCTTTTCCTCAAGTTCACATATATACTCTATCTAATTCTAGGGTTTCACCCTTCAGATACTCGAACACGGCCACGACGCGGCCGTGTTCACTTACAGTAGCTGGGCATGTCACTTAAATGCCTCGAAGGGACCTCAGACACGGCCAAAGACACGTCCGTGTTCACTTCTTCTTCAGCTCGTGTTCAAACCAACATGGCCGTGTCTCTGTAGGGGAGGGGCGTGTTCCACTCAGGGAGATTCTCTGGAGGTAAGACACGGTCATGGACACGGGCATGTTCATTACAAGGCTTGGCCGTGTTCCTTAGCAACTGGAGCAGGACTCTCTGGAGGTCAGACACGGCCATGGACACGGGCGTGTCTAAGCCGTGTCCCCTGTATGGACTTCATGATTTGGTGGTTTTTACTCTAAAAACTCCCTAAAATTCTTCCTCTTGCTTGATCAACCAGAGAAACACTTGAAAGACAAACAGTAGGGATAAGTACCATGTTTAAAGCAAATTGTGCTCGAATCTGAGTAGGAAACCATTGATAAACATGGAACTTAACAACATAAAAAGCACATATCACCCTTACTGACGAATCGGTTCTTTTTGTTTTGCTTTGACTTCTACTTAAATTCGGGGTCAGTCATTCACTTAACCCATAGTCCATCAAGGACTTGTTTGGACAGCCACTTTCCCTTGGACTTGCAAGCAATAATAGAGGTCAAGTTTGCCTCAACCATGTCAATACACTTAATCCCCATATCCGCCTAATAGTAGCATCATGTTGCGGATCCCACCTACAATATTTCTAAACCAATGTAGGAGACAAACTATTTAGACTACCACGTGAACACAATTAACAAACATAAGGTGTAGATTAAATAATAGAGATTATATATTACATGAAATTTGCCCCACCACATATTTCTCATATCCTGGGAAATGTCACACCAAATCGTCCATGGTTGTTCATACTTGGCCTTAATGATGAAAGAAATAACACCAACCATGTTAGTGGAAGATAGGAAATTATACTACATAAATTATTATAAATTGAACAGTAATGAAATTTACAACAATAAGGAGACAATTTAGACATCATACTCGTTCTTATTCGATTGAACCCATTACCTACTATCAGTCGATCCACACCCCGCCGCACAAACTGTAGGTGTAGAAGAAGAACCTTGATCTGATGGTGCATGTGATGGACGTAGTTGGGTGAATGATGTGGGAGTAAGAGATGGCACATGCTCAAAATATACATATGTGGTTGCATAATAAGTATCTAATGGAACAAGAACTCTCCCTTTGCCTCGAGAACCAGTGCCACAACCACGTGTGCCTCTCCCTAACACCTGTGAAGAAGATACATAAAATATGTAAGTGAGACATTAAACAATAGGTAAAAGCACAAAATATAAATGACATAGTTTAATTATAAACCTGAAAAATCAATCACTTTCAACAAACGGGTTTCACCACAATTGATAATACAAAGTGACTATCACATTCATCCCATAACAGAGATTGTGCAGCACATAGCATATCATAAAACTTCACTGAATCAAGATTAGGCTCCTTTGGTTCAAGGTCAGGATAAAATAGGGCCCCTATCATCAATAACCATTCGCTCATATGGATTCAAATATTCGGAAAATAGATCAACTTTATAGTCTCTTTAAAGAATTGGTGGTGAAGTCCCCCCATGATTATTCCAATAATAGTAATTTGGCTAGAAACATTTCCTATATAAATGTTGCCTTAATGCATCCGGCTCATGAAATCTCAAGCACTTACATTTTAAGCATGGACACCTAAATGTCCATTCCCATTTAAATACATCTAGTTCACTGGCAGCTAAAATAAATTCCTCAACACCCTATATAAATTCATTTGATAATTTATTCCCTTGAGAATTTTTCCTATTGTACATCCAAATACGATGCTCATGTATCTCCATCTATTCAAAGACTGAAATATGACTGGATTAAATAATCTTTAAGAATTGCTCTTAACTTAAAGCCAAAAGGGAATGGCTTCTATTCTATTCTTAAAAAGTGTTTCTCACTAAAACAAGCTTATACAAGTAATTAGTTCAATAAAATTTCAGTAGCACCTCCCTATGGTTCTCCAAGTACACGAAATACAATGCATAAGCAGCATAAATATGCACCTAGAGAAACTGATATTTGCTTATGTTGACTATAAGTTTCATACTTTGTTGTTTCATTCTTACCCACATTTGAGTGAATTTGCTTAAATATGGTATCTAAATCCTTATATTTGTGTTAATAGGTACTATTCATATTGTTCAAGCAAAAAATAATGATTATGGGGAATTTCTGGAGCAAAGTGCAGAGAAAACAGTGAAGTATGAAATCCAGACAAGGGGCACGGCTTTAGACACAACCATGTGTGTGGCCGTGTCAAGGTTCCAGAAGTACCTGCTCAGCTTGCTGAAGAACACAACCATGATTGTTAAAGCACACGCCCGTGTTGGATGCCGTGTTAGTCAACTAGAGACCACCCTGAAGTAAACACGCCCTTAGCTATAGAAGCACGGGCCATGTTGAGATGAACACACCCTGAAGACTGAATAAACACGACTGTGTCTAAGCTCGTTCTACAGTCCAGAATTCCTACTTTAGCAGCTTTGCTTTGGTTTTTTTATAACAGTGAAAATGAAACATATAAGAGAAATCTCTTTTTTTTTTTCTTTTGAAAAAAATTTGTACTTGCAATTGCAAACTTTGAATTCCAAATAAAATATAAATCTATTTTTTATGATGAAAATAATAAAATATAAATATTTATGTCAAATTTACTCCATATTAGTAGCTCTAAAATATTGAGAAAACTTTGCTAAATGAGTCATATCTCTAGGAGAACATCTAGAACCAGCTTGCCACTTGCTAAAATTTGCTGCGAACTCCTTGCTTTATTATGTGAGCCTCAGATCCATAGCTCGTAAAAGTTCATTCCTGATAGTATATTTTCACGAGCTTAATGGTGGCGCAGCCAATATATATATATATGCTGAATAAAATGTAATATTCACAAGTAACATACTTTGAAGCATCGGATGGCGTGATGTTAACTTTAGGCTGTTTATTGCAAAAAATTGTTAGTTGAAATAAATTGTAATCAGGTATGAAATAAATAACTGAAGAAGTTGATTTATTAATATTGCTGTAGTTGCATTTGAAAAAAGAAACAACCCAAGACCATTGGAGAAAATGAATTACTTTGGAGGTTGGTGCTACACTGGCTAAGCTGTAGCTATCTGTCAAAAGTAGGAAAGCTATAACCATTAAAATCAATGAACATTAGAGAACAAATATATGTTGGCTATAATTCAAGGATTCATATACAAATTGGAAAAATTACTAAGCAAAGTAGACATGTGACAAATAAACACCAAATTACCAACTCTCCTACATAAAACAACAATATCATAGCTCAACCAATAAAGCCTACCTGCATAGTTATCCTATCGAGGGTTGGTAAAAAGTTATTGATTGCCCCATTTTCAAGATGATCTTGATGGTCCTGATTTTAGTAGACAACAATCAATTAGAAACTGCAAGCATCCAACATTTATTTATTTGAAAGACACCAAATATCACCTTTCCATATAACTAAAAAAAAAAAACAATACATTTTTTGGATTCCTCCAACTGGGACATTTCATCAAGATAGCATTTATGTCATTTATCAAATCTGGTGAACCAACAACATGCAGGAATATGTATTAGACAGTTACTTCGTTAATAGATTTAATTAATTAGTTTTCAGTACAAGTTTGACTAACAGAGTTAGTTAGTGAGTTAGCTTAGCTGGATTAGTTAGTTAGCTTTATCTCAATCTGATTGGTTGATGGTTATTTACACGTCAGCATAGTTTCCTTATATATTTACTATTGTGCAATTTTGTATTAATTCAATTCAGTTCATTTTCAATACACAAGATATTTTTCTCTCTTCTGCTTCTTCTCTTCTTGGTCATCATTGACTCAATATGGTATTAGAGCAAAATTGCTCTTCCGTTTCTGTGTGTTGAAGTTTTCGATTGCATCGCACTTCCTCTATTTTCTGTTCAACTCGTTAATGGCAAATTCCACTATTGATGATGCTGCAAGTCCAATGTTTCTTCACCATTTGGATTCTCCAAGTCTCATTCTGGTGTCGCAAGTAGTCACTAGCGACAATTACAATTCATGGCGTCGAGCCATGCACATGGCCTTGATGGCCAAGAACAAGCTTGGTTTCGTTGATGGATCAATGCAGGTTCCTGATGCAAGTGACGTTCAACTTTTGTTAGCTTGGCAGTGTAATAACAACATCGTTGCTTCTTGGTTACTTAATTCAGTATCAAAAGAAATCACTGCTAGCGTGATCTATTCTGCAACTGCAGCTGATATTTGGAGAGATCTTCAAGAACGATATCAGCAAAAAAATGGCCCAAGAGTTTTCCAACTTAAGAAAGAATTGGTCAATCTTTCTCAAGGATCGATGACAGTGAGGCAATACTTCACCAAGCTGAAAGGAATTTGGGAAGAACTTAGTGAATATCGTCCCGTCTGTCAATGCAATTGCGGAGGTGCAAGGCTAGTAGTTGAACATCTACTACAAGAACATATTTTGTTTTTTCTGATGGGGCTAAACGTCTCTTACTCACATATCAGGGGCCAAATCCTATTAATGGATCCATTTCCCCCAATTAACAAGGTATTTTCGTTGGTAATTCAATAAGAAAAGCAACGAGAAATTGGTAATCTCTTAAATCCTTCTGAGTCACAAGCTACATATGCAGTCACACACTCATCCTCAAGGAATAATTATGATGGCAAGCAGCAATATGTCAAGAAAGACAGGCCATTATGTGTTCACTGTGGTGTTCTTGGACACACGAAGGATAGATGTTATAAACTTCATGGTTATCCTCCAGGTTACAAGAAAGGCAGACAGGCAGGCAATGTAAATCAACTCTCTCATGTGAATCAGCCTCAATCCATGGAACCTTCTCTGGAAATGACCTCACAACAGTATCAACAGTTGATACATTTGCTTCAAACTCAGTTGTCATAGGCTGCTATACCAGATGTGGACAATCCTATAGAGCCAACTCATACTGGTATGGTCTTTTCCACCGTTAGTACCACTTCTATTATTCATTCTGACTCCTGGATTATTCATTCAGGAGCAACATCACATGTCTGTCGATCTCTCAATTTCTTTACTTCTTACAAAAACCTAAAGAATCATTTTGTCACTCTTCCAAATAACTTAAGAGTCTCAGTCTCAGCTGTTGGCACAGTACATTTGTCACCAGAATTGATATTGCATAAAGTCCTTTATATTCCTGAATTCCATGTTAATCTCATATCAGTAACTTCCTTGTTAATAAATTCACAATTAACAGTTACATTTCACAATGATTCCTTCCAAATCCAGGATCTCAACAGATCGAGGATGATTGGCAGGGGTGATCTGTCCAAAGGATTATACATTTACCAAGCTACTTTGGTTAATCAACAAGGTTTTGCTGATATGGGAAGCATCCATGCTGTCAAAAAGTCCTTCTCTGATTCTGTTGTAGCACATACATCTGTTTTTCCATCTTTCAATAATTCAAATTGTAGTACCACATTATCAAATTCTAGTCATGCTGATTTGTGGCACACTAGATTAGGTCACTTGTCTGATAAGGTTTTGAAACTTATCAGTAATAAAGTTCCTTTTTTCTGTCCCAATGCATTATTCTTCGCATAGTTGTCAAATTTGTCCTCTTTCGAAACTCAGAAGATTTTCGTTTTCATCATCTAATACTGTGACCACTGCTCCTTTTGATCTCATACACTGTGACATATGGGGCCCTTATCATCACCTCACCTATGATGGTAAGGCCTACTTCCTAACTATTGTTGATGACTACACAAGATTCACATGGGTTTATTTGTTACAACATAAATCAGAGGCAACATCTTCCATTATCAATTTCTTCGCTTTGATCAAAACTCAGTTTGGTAAGCAAATTAAACAATTGAGGACTGATAATGCCAAAGAATTGGCCTGACAACATTTCTGCAGAAAGAATGTGTTCTTCATCAATTTTCCTGCCCTTATAGACCTGAACAAAACTCAGTGGTTGAAAGGAAACACTAACACTTGTTGAATGTGGCACGCTCCTTGATGTTTCAGTCCAATCTTCCTTTAAGATTCTGGGGTGAGTGCATCATCACTGCTGTGTTTCTCATAAACAGAACCCCTTCTCCCATTCTCAAAAATCAAACACCTTTTCACTTACTTTACAACAAGGAACCTAACTATACCTCATTAAGGGTATTTGGCTGTTTATGCTTTGCATCTACCCCATTGCATGTTAGAAATAAATTCTCCCCACGTGCCATACCTGCCATTTTCATGGGCTACCCATTAGGCTTCAAAGGTTATAGATTGTACAACCTGCAAACCAGAAAGTTTTTCATTTCCAGAGATGTCATTTTCCATGAATCAGTTTTTCCTTTACACACCCTTCCCATACAAACTCGGAACCTGGACCTCTTTCATGACTTAGTCATTCCTACCCCTCACCCTGACAGTGCTCATCCTATTCCTACTACTCCTGCCACAGATGATGCTCCTGTTTCAGGTGTTCTTCCTGTTACAGATGCCACAGTATCCTTACCATCTGCTCTTCCTCAGGTCCTTGACACTCCCAATCCTCGCAGGACAAGCAGAAATATCAGACATCCTACCTATCTTCAAGATTATATGTGCTCCATGTCAACTTCTAAAACTCTATATCCAATACAGAACGTGGTGACTTATGACAGATTATCTGCCACCTACAAACACTACATTATGCAGGTTTCTACCATTTATGAGCCTCAGTTCTATCACCAAGCAGTAAAATTCCCTGAGTGGAGGACTACAATGCAGGAAGAATTAGATGCACTGATAGCTAACACCACATGGACAGTAGTGACACTCCCAAAAGATAGACATACCATTGGCTACAGATGGATAGACAAGGTTAAATACCAAGCCAATGGCAGCCTCGATAGATACAAAGCATGTTTGGTTGCTAAGGGATATACTCAGCAAGCAGGGATTGACTTCCTTAACACTTTTTCACCAGTTGCTAAGATTACCACTGTCAGATTGCTGTTGTCAGTTGCAGCAGTTAAACACTGGACCATGATCCAGTTAGATGTCAACAATGCCTTCCTTAATGGTGATTTGTTTGAGGAAGTGTATATGCAGCTTCCTTTGGTTTACACAGTTAAGGGGGAGAATCTGGTGTGTAAACTCAACAAGTCTATCTATGGCTTGAGACAAGCTTCCAGGCAATGGTTTCATAAATTCTCCTCTACCTTGCTACAAAATGGTTTCTCTCAGTCTTACAGTGACTATTCTCTCTTCACCATTGGCAAAGGTGCCAATTTAGTTCTTTTAATTGTCTATGTTGACGATATCATCATTGCAGGCCCCAATGCCAAGTTTGTTCCCCAAATTCAACTCTTACTGCAGAAGCTCTTCAAACTCAAGGTCCTTGGTGACTTGAAGTACTTCCTTGGTTTGGAAATTGCTCTTTCTGCCCGAGGCATCTCTCTTTCTCAGAGAAAATACACGTTGCAACTCCTAGAGGACACTGGTTTCTCAGCTTCCAAACCTCTGTCAGTTCCTATAAAACCCAATCTGAAACTCAGTAAAACAGATGGGGATTTATTGGCAGATCCTTCCTTGTACCGTAGTCTAATTGGTTGTCTCATGTACCTCACCATCTCCAGACCTAATATTAGCTACTCTGTCAATAAGCTCAACCAGTTCATGTCATGTCCTAGAACTCCACATTTGGATGCAGTTCATCACCTCCTTCAGTACCTCAAGTCTTGCCCAAGACAAGGTCTCTTTTTTCCTTCCACTTCCTCCTTGAAAGTTACTGCCTTTGCTGATGCAGATTAGGGGAGCTTCCTTGATACCAGAAGATCCACAACTATTTATTGTGTCTTCATTGGTAATTCTCCCATTGCTTGGAAATCCAAAAGGTAGCCCACTGTGTCTCGCTCTTCTGTAGAAGCTGAGTATCGTGCATTGGCAAATGTCACGAGTGAACTTTTATGGCTAAGACAACTCTGTAGAATTTTTGAAATCCCAGTCCCCTCTGTGATGGTTTTTTGTGACAATCAGCCTGCCATTCATCTGGATTCCAATCCTATGGCTCATGACAGATCCAAACATGTGGACATTGACTGTCACTTCATCAGAGAACATGTCAACTCTGGTTTCCTTAAGCTGGTTCATGTCAAGTCTCAACACCAAATAGCTGATCTCCTCACCAAAGCAGTGCCTGCTTCTCAGTTCAGATTCCTATTGTCCAAGATGGGAGTATTAGACATTTATCTCCCACCTTGAGGGGGAGTATTAGACAGTTACTTCGTTAATAGATTTAATTAATTAGTTTTCAGTATAAGTTTGACTAACAGAGTTAGTTAGTAAGTTAGCTTAGTTGGATTAGTTAGTTAGCTTTATCTCAATCTGATTGGTTGATGGTTATTTACACGTCAGCATAGTTTCCTTATATATTTACTACTGTGCAGTTTTGTATTAATTCAATTCAGTTCATTTTCAATACACAAGATATTTTTCTCTCTTCTGCTTCTTCTCTTCTTGGTCATCATTGACTCAATAATATGAGAGCAAAATAATATCAAAGACATAGTAAGCTTAATTTGTCTTTAACCAATAAAATGGAAAAATTGAAGTAGCACATACTCTACCCAAAACAAAACCCAAGAAAAAGAAGAGAACAAATGCAATATAAGTGTGACAGAGAGAAAAGAACTTCTAAAAAGAAATCATGTTTTCAGAATAGGAGCAGAGATCTAACCTTGATTCTCCATAGGATAGAGCTTGTAATGATTTTATCATAGCCATATGAACCTAATGAATTAACATTGAGACCAAAATAGAATAGCAAGAAATAGAGAAGAGAATAAAGAGACGAATAATTGGAACAATCCAAAATAGAGTAGGGAGATATAGTTCATTAGAATGTCTAATAAAATAACACATGATAGTTCAAACAAATATATAAGCATGTAAAGCACAAACGAAATCATGAAGAGAAATTGGTACAAAGCTTACCCAAAGGTTTTCCAGGAGGGAGACTTGAAGGCAATGAAGCAAGGAATAATTGAATCAGAATCGAATCAATATGCATTTGGAACAGTTTTGGAGCCACAAAGCAGCCTCACTTATATACACAATTGGATTGCCCTTCAAGAAACACTAGCCATAATTGCAATTACAATCACCTAAATTAGAGTTGATTGTAATAATTACATTTATTATTTAATTTGAATTTGAGGTCTGATTGAAGAATAGTTACACCAAAAAGCTGAAATCGCTCATATTCATAATTGAGTCATTAATATTAGATTGATTTTGGTCTTTTACAATTTACTTTTAATTATTCAGAAAATATTAAATGGTGAGAAGTCTAAATATAGAAGTTATTTAGTGCCACAAATTTTAATTTTTTTTAGAGTTTTTATTTCTAAATCACACACGATTCAAATTATAGGTGATTTTTTAAATATTACCTTGATTGGCGAATTTTGTGAAGGGTGGCAGCAATAATCCCACAAATTTGGCAGATTTACAAAATACACCTTTATAATTTCGGTTACTACTTGTGATTACAAATCAAGCAATCACTTACACGCACCCATTTTGTAAGTTGACTTTTTTGTTTTAATTTATTCTCAAATAATAAATTGTGAGAAAATATAAATAAGGAAGTTATTTAAAGACATTTATATTTTTTTTCTTGTTTTTAAATTTTGAGACTCACATACTTGACATTATAAATAATTTTTAAAATACTTTTGATAGGAGGAAATTCCCATAGATTGTCACTTGTCGTCACCTTAATAGGGACACTTGCCAGCTCCACATTGTGTACTCTATTTTTAATATTATATATATAGATATAGAGTTTTTAAGAAAAAAAATTGAAGAGGGAATGAAAAATAAAAGAGAGAACTAAAAGCTTTAGTTAAAAACGTGGCAGTGAATGGTCATTCTGGAAATATTTAAAAAAAAAATTATTAAAAAAAATACACTGGGTAATTTGTTTTTTTCCCTTAATTACATCATAGTTATTCCCTTTAGTTAATGTGACCTATGCTTAATTGCATATTTACGTACTAAGTGACGTCTTTGGTGCACTATTAAGAGGGCAAGCTTAACGTTCATTCTAAAAAAGTTAAAATGCTACATGATATAATCCACGTGAGTAATCCATATTGCTGACTTTTCGAACCCAATTACAACCAATGCACAAATTCTAAGTGTTCAACATGATTAAGTAACCCATATAGGCTTTTTTAGAATAATCGTCTCTGTCCACTATCATTGGTCTAACGTTAAGAAAATTCTTGGTTGAAACATATATTATATCCAAACCCTATATATACCCATTTTATTATAAGAAATTATTACTCCAATAGTCCACCAGCGGGGGATCAAATGCTGACACGTGGAGGAAGTAGATTGAAAAAAAAAAAAAAA
>QAOA01004753.1:166974-185723 GCA_003255065.1 Cercis canadensis
AAAAAAAAAAAAAAAAACCCATTCCATTCCGTTTCCTCTTCCGTTCCATTTGTTTCATTAACTGTCTGTCGCAGCCATCTCAGACTCGTAGAAGGAAGGCTTCTGCAAGTGCAAGGACAGAATCGCTTCTATTTTCTTTGTGATCCCCGGATCCAAAATCATTATCAAATCTCTCTGTCACAACCAGAAGGTGCACATCTCATCTCCTTCTGCGATCTCAAATGCAACTCTCAGTAAATATAACTCCTTTCTTTTTTTTTTCTTCTGTAATATTTTTTTTTTTTAACAGCATTATCCATTCTACTATTTCTTTGACTGCAAAGCCTTTTTCCCTTTTTGGGTCTTCTTCTTTATGTTTGCTTATGGTAGTTTCTGATTTCCCATTTGGGCTTCTGGGTAGGACTTCAAATTGGTAATTGCTGATTTCTGTGACTTAATCTTCTTACTTTTGATTTATTAATTTAGTATAGTTGGTAGTAAGGGATGGTTTAGAATGTGTTTGATCCAAATCCTGAAAGTGATGATGAATTCATTATTATTTTACTTTCTTTTGGCCCCAGTTTGGCTTCTAAGAATTTTATTTATTTTTCATTTTTTTTTGATTGTGACTTTAATGCCTGTACAGTATCTAATGCCATGCAATGCAAATTGAATATAAAGTTTTATTTGCTTTTTAATGTCTTATTTGCTGTTGGTTATTGCAGATTTCAGCCAGATGGCACTCCGTCCCAGAAAGATCAAATTGCAACCATATTGATCACTTTTAGTTTTTAAGGTTGGTTCTTCTAATTCCAATTATATATTATATTGATTTTATTTTTTTTATTCAATTGTAAATTTTAATGAACTTAAATAAATTTATGTATTCTTATTGCTTTAGGCTTTGATGGAAAATAATATTTTTGAGGATGTTGAGGTGATTGAAAGCCATGAATTTGATGAGAATGTAGATTTTGAAATGACAAAACATACTGGTAGAAGCATAGATGATGATGCAATTGGAAAAATTGATGAACAAATAGACATAGTTGTTGATGCACCTCTTGAGCCATTAATAGGGATGAAATTTTCATCAACATTAGAAGCTCAATTGTACTATAACAAGTATGCTAAATCCAGAGGTTTTGGTACATAGAAAAACCGTCAATACAAATCAAGATCAAATGATGTTTTGATTGGACATGAATTTGTGTGTTCAAAAGAAGGTGCATGTGCAAAATAATTTTTGAAAAGGGAAGAAAGAGCTTTCGAACTCACTGATGAAACAAGATGTGGATGTAAAACAATGTTACTTTATCAAAGAGAGGGGAAGATAAGTGGGAGGTCTCTAGATTTTAGAGTGCACAATCATGTGATGGCATCTCCTTGAAGTACACAATTTATTCATTCACATCGAGAAAAAACAAAAGTTCAAAAAAGTCTCATAGATGTGTTAGATGAATCAGGAGTTTGTTCGAGTAAAATTGCATCTGTGTTAATGACTGAATCTGGTGATGCTAATAATATGAATATGACTGAACGAGATATTTTCAACTATATGAGCTCAAAAAGGCAAAAACATTTAGAAAAAGGAGATGCGCAATTGATGTTTGATTACTGTCGCAACATCCTTTTTCGGGAGCACGAAGACGCGAGGTGACGGAAAGATGAAGTGTAAAAGTGTAGATTTTGAAAAGCTTATTACTTAAAAAATGATTAAAGAAAACTAATGGAGTTGCCACCAATCGATTTAAGGCGCGATCGGACACCTATACCTAAAATGTTTGGTCTACATTACCAAAGTTGGGTAAAGGAGTTGATTACGCGTAAGGAAGGTGTTAGCACCCTACAACGCCCTTTCTAGCGAACAGTTACCAATTTAATTTTATGTCATCTAAAAATTGTTGAATGAAATTGGTCCTTAAATTATATTTTAAAATAGATTAATATGTTACTAAGCCCCGCCAGTACTTCTGGCAAAACCTAAAAAGATGCCTCAAGACTATTGGGTAGAGACAATGATTGTCATTACAATCATCTCCCAATTTACTCCGTCGTAGGCAATGTTTTAACATTTTAATAACTAAAATGATAATTGCAAAATGTGTGAAAATGCAATTTATTGTGCTTGTTAAAAGAAATGAGTTCAAGATTCGTGGCAAGAGATTTTTATCGCAGATATTTCTTTAAGTCCACCAGTACATCTGGAAAGACTAAAGTGACACTCCTTACATCCGGAATGTCAGGGAATCGTCGTCATCACAATTATTCTTAACTATTCTCTCGTCGGTAATCTTATTCTAGAAATAATGATAAAATGATATAAAATGCAATGTAAAATGTCAAAAATATAATGATCAAAAGAATTAAAGCAATATTAGGAATTTCATTGGTCATTCCAGTACCTCTGGCATAACCAAGAAATTATCTTTCACCTTAGGAAAATTAGAAAAGATTGTCAACACAATTCTTCCCCAACTTAATCTGTTGTCAGACTTTGATTTTATTTTATTCACAAGGTAAAATGAGAATNACTCCTTACATCCGGAATGTCAGGGAATCGTCATTATCACAATTATCCTTAACTATTCTCTCGTCTGTAATCTTATTCTAGAAATAATGATAAAATGATATAAAATACAATGTAAAATTTCAAAAATATAATGATCAAAAGAATTAAAGCAATATTAGGAATTTCATTGGTCATTCCAGTACCTCTGGCATAACCAAGAAATTATCTTTCACCTTAGGAAAATTAGAAAAGATTGTCAACACAATTCTTCCCCAACTTAATCTGTTGTCAGACTTTGATTTTATTTTATTCACAAGGTAAAATGAGAATAATCATGACAACATAACACATAGGGTAAATAAAAAATAATTAAAAGCATAAAATAATAATAATAATAATAATAATAATAATTGAACTTAATCACTAAACAAATAACTAATCTATACATTATTAATGGGCCTTTCATAAAAGTAAACTTTAAAAAAAAGACTAACATTAATACTAGGCTTAATCCAAATAGTACTAAAACAAAAGGCTAAGGAAATAAAAAGAGGAGTTGGGCCAAAAGCCCATCTCGTAGGCTTAGTCTAGCAAGCCAAATATGACAACAAGAAAGGGAAAAAATGGATCCAATACATAAGGAACAAAGACCCATATGAGATAAAACCCAAACATATAATAAAAAGATGTTTATACACTTGATGGGCTAGCCCATTTCGGACTAGACCCAATTGGCAAATAAAAAGAAGGTGATTAAATGATCCAACCCCAAAATTCGGCTCAGACCCATAGAAACTAAAGCAACATAATTTATTGGCCCATTTTAGCTTTAACCCAATAGCAAACATAAGAAACAAAAGAAAAACTTCAACTTGCTAAATTTAGCCTATCAGAACCTGACCCATCCAGCCTAATTCAAAAAGAAAAAGCAAACAAAAATAAACTAAAAACAAACCAAATGGCATCTAGCCCAACCATTCAATAACCTAAAAGATAAAACAACAACCCATATTAACACCAAAATGGACAAAAGAAGCAAGCAGATACAACAACAAAATGCATTTAAAGTAGAAAAAGGCATAAACACATCAAAGAAGGAACATGCTACACAGGAAGAGAAGCAAGGCAAAAACAGAGAGAAAAATCACCGCCCACATCTCCTTCTTCCACCCCTTGAATCCATGGATTGGCTTTGCTTTTCAACCAACAGTGGCTAAGATAAGAAATGCCTCTCTTTATTTCTCTAAATGCCTCTCCCTCTTTCTCTGAAATTCTATTTCTCTCTCTAAAAAGGGTTTTTCTCTCTAACTTGGGGCTTTTCTCTTTTGTTGAAAAATACAGGAAATGAGAATGTGGTTTGTTGTGTATGCTATGTGTTGTGTACTGAGAGACAAAATACAAGAAAATAAAAATGGAAGAATGGGTGTGTTCTAGCAAGAATAATGAAGATGAAGTAGTAGAAAACACCCAATGTTTGAGGCCCCTTCCTTTTTTTCTTCAATAATTTTCTTTGGTTGTCCAGAATGTCACCTCTATTTTTTAGATTTCTCACAAGTGTATGGAGAAAAATTTGTGTTCCTTCCTCCGTGGTGTGTGAAGAATACCCCGTATCCTCCCTCTGTCTTCCTTTTTTTGCATTTTGCTTGGGGCTTTTTATAGCCAAAGGTTGTGGTTAGTTGCTAAATTATCCTTCTTCCCTTTGCAGATTGTGTAGCCATATGAGGCAAGGGTGACCAGTCAACAAAACATGGTGTCATCTTGCAGCGGCAATAGAGCTGGCCTGCTCACAGAAAATGTCAAAGGATTGCTTCTGCTGCACCCTTGTTCATTTAATTTTTTTTGTCCCTCTTTGGACAAGATCTTTTATTTAGACAAAATGGAAAAATTCTGTAACCTATTTTGATTTGTGTTTATTCTTTTTTTTTTGTTTTTTTGTAATTTTTTTTTAGATATTTGAATTGGACCTATAAGAAACAAATTAAAAAAAAAAAAAGCCAATATACACAAATGGGCTTAGTCCAATTTATCCTTAGAGAATAAGTGCAAATTTGGGTATCAATAAGTCTAAATTAAACTAAGCTGACTTGGACAAAATTGGGTATCAACAATTACTTTCATCAGTGCCAATTGAAGAATCCAGGATTTTACTATGTTATTTAAACAGATGTACATGGTCATTTGGCAAATTGCTTTTGGGTAGATGGTAGCTCAAGGCTAGCATATAAACATTTTGGGGATGTGGTAGCTTTTGATCCTACATACTTGACAAACAAGTATAAGCTACCTTTTGTTCCTTTTGCTGGAGTCAATCACCATTTTCAAATAGTTCTTTTTGGGTGTGCACTATTGTGGAATGAAATTGAGGAAACATTTGTTTAGCTGTTGAAAACATGGCTCGAAGCAATGTTTGATGTTGCTCCAAAAACAATAATTACCAATCAAGATATGGCTATAGGACAAGTTGTTGCTAAGGTATTACTAAATACAATTCATCATTTTTGCATGTGGCATATTGAAGAAAAAAAATTCTTGAAGTTTTAAGTCATGTATATCATCAACACAACAATTTCAAAAATGGATTTAGCAAGTGTATACATCAATCTCTAACTCCTGATGAATTTGAAGAATCATGGTGATGATTATTGAGACATATAAATTGAATGGAGTTGAATGGCTCAACAAAATATATTCTTTGAGAGAAAAATGGGTGCTAGCCTTCATATGTCACTCATTTTGTGTTGGAATGTCAACAACACAAAGAAGTGAGAGTCTAAATAAATTTTTCAAAGACTTCTTATATTCAAATACACTTGTGAGCAAATTCGTTATTCAATATGAGAAAGCACTTGATGATCGGTATAACAAGGAATGGGAAAAAAATTTCAAAACAATTAATTCCAAGCTAGTATTGAAGACTATGTACCCTAAGGAAGTTGAAGCATCAACAATTTACACTCGAAAGTTGTTCAAAAAGTTTTAGGAAGAGTTAGGTTGTGTTTGGATAGGGTATTTGACAAATTCTTGTGAATTTCAAATACATGTAATTGAAATGCAGCATTTTAAATACATGAATTTATAAAATACATTGTTTGGATACATTTTATTATAAAAAATAGTATTTTAACATTTCAAAACTCACATCTCGCACTGACATTTCTACAAACAATTTGTGAGCAACATCTAAAGCACTAAACCGTGAATACAAATGGATCAAGGAAGCAACAACAAACACATCCTACTCAAAACCTGTCTTCACAACCTAGCAATGCAATTTCTTCCCATCAATTAGATTGGGACAAGCTTTCAACACATGAGGGAAAGTGTAAAAATTAGGCCGAAGATCAGAGGTGGACAAGAACTCGAGCTAGAATGGAGGTTTATCTTCCCTTTTGAAGTGCCTTTTTGGCAGTTTTGACTTCCTCTAGAATCCTAGTCTTTCGTTTTGCAGGAATAGGAGCAGTTGATCCAAAACTAATATAATGCCCTGCAACTGCAACTGCAACTGCATTGATTGCAGAGTACATGTCCCTGAAGGAAGCCCTTCCCAGTAGAGCTTTCTCTCTTATGTACTTGGCTACCCACGTGTTTGAGCTGTCTCTTAGCTCAGCCACTGCAGAAGCCACATTCGGATCGTTCTTGTCCATCCTAAGTGTTGCCCTCACCTTGTTTACCACATCCTATGTTTCTTTAACATATTCATTGTCTGAAGCACCAAGTGCAGGACTCAGTGGGATAAGCCATGTGCTAGACACAACAGAGGCTGACAAGGACAAGAATTCACGCTGTCGTGGCTGTGTGGCAGTGGTGGTTGTGTTGACAGCGGCAACGGTGGTAGATTTGGGTCTAATGGAGGCTTGAGGGAGGAGGAGGGGTATTGGGGGCTCCAAAGAAAGAAATGAATTTAAAATACACTTTATTTTAAGTGTATTTGAAATACACTATATTAAGATTTTAAAAATCACTATAAAAATACACTGAAATTTTAAAAATACCTTAAAAATTTACACAAACAAAGTAATTTAAAGTTAGTATTTCAAATACACTCTACAAATACATTACACTCTATAAATACCCATCCAAACACACTCTTAGTGAATTCTCAAAAATATTTTTCTGATAAAATTAATAGGGATGAAGAATCAAAATCATATAGGGTTCATGAGATCAACAAAGAAAAGCCAGGATGTATTGTCATATTCAAACTCTCATAAAATGAAGCANTATAAATACCCATCCAAACACACTTTTAGTGAATTCTCAAAAATATTTTTCTGATAAAATTGATAGGGATGAAGAATCAAAATCATATAGGGTTCATGAGATCAACAAAGAAAAGCCAGGATGTATTGTCATATTCAAACTCTCATAAAATGAAGCAACTTTTGCTTGTCATAATTTTGAGTTCATTGGCATATTATGCAAGCATATCTTGACAGTGTTCATTAAGAAAAGAATTCTCTCTCTTCCTACATGTTACATTCTTAATCAATGGACCAAAGATGCAAATAAGTATAGTGAGAAAGAATCAACTGATCAGTCAATTCATGACAATCACAATGTGATGCATTCGCGTACCCGAAGGATCGAAACGGAGTGTCTGGATACCAAACTGTGGGATGACCTTGGTTATCGCAATAGGGTGAACCCTTAACAAGGAAGGATCCTTGGGAAGTTCAAGTTTTTTGCCCAAGAACAATAGAGAAACTCTTAATCCAGAGAAACTCAATAATTCAGAAACTGAATAATATTAATCTCAAAACTGTTTTGCAAAGACATACACGAATTTCTTATATAGGCAATTCAGCTAGGAGGCTACAAGCTATGATGGATCCTCTAAGAATGTTAATAAAACCCTAATACCCATTTTGGCCCATAGACATAAAGGCCCAAAATATTAAAAACGAATTTAAAACTAATTAAACATAAAGGCCCAAAAATAAAACTAATTGAATTAAACATAATTTTTGGCCTGCTCTAAACTTGGGCTCCAAGCTGGCCCATGTGCACCTTCTACAAGAGACAGATAAGTGATCCATCTAAACTCTGAACTTGGTCCAGCTGCTCTTTCCTTGGTTTGCACCTCTTGGACTAGGCTCAACAGTGCCTCTCTCACTCGCTTAGCTCTACTTCTAGTCATCGGGCCTCCAACTCCAAGCAAGGGATCATGAACACTCCTAGGGTTAGGGCGTGTAGCAAGCTGATTCGCATCATTCCCTCCCTCCTCGGAAGAATTCGTCCTCGAATCTGAATCGTCACCTACATCAAACAAGGTTAAATCAGCAACATTAAAAGTAGCACTAACATCGCCATACTCACCAGGAAGATTAATTTTGTAGGCATTGTCATTAATCCGCTTAAGGACCTCAAACGACCCATCTCCTCGAGGGTGCAACTTTGATTTCCGTTGGGTAGGAAACCGTCCCTTCCTAAGGTGTACCCAAACCCAATCACCTGGTTCAAATATAACCCTAGTTCGTCCCTTGTTGTCTTGCCTAGCATACTGCTCATTCTTCTTCTCAATATTAGCCCGAACCTTGGAATGCAAGTCTCTAACAAAATCTGTCTTGTGCTTACCATCAAGATTAGCAAAGTCATTAGTAGGCAAAGGTAAAATATCCAAGGGAGTTAAAGGATTAAATCCATAAACAATCTCAAAAGGGGAATAAGAAGTAGTAGAGTGTACAGTACGATTATAAGCAAACTTAACTTGCGGCAAAGATTGTTCGCAACGCTTAAGATTCTTTTGCATAATAGCACGCAATATAGTAGCAAGTGTTCTATTAACAACCTCAGTTTGCCCATCCGTCTGAGGATGTGCAACCNTGTGCAACCGTAGAAAACAGAAGCTTAGTCCCCAATCGACCCCATAGGGTTCGCCAAAAGTGACTTAGGAACTTCACATCTCTGTCACTCACTATTGTTCTATGTAAACCATGTAAGCGCACTATTTCTTTAAAGAACAAGTCATCAATGTGTGTTGCATCATTAGTTTTAGCACAAGCAATAAAGTGAGCCATCTTGCGAAACCTATCAACAACCACAAAGATACTATCTTTCCCATTTGGTGACCTTGGCAGCCCTAGTACAAAATCCATAGAAATATCAATCCACGGCTGACTAGGTATAGACAATGATGTATAAAGTCCATGTGGCATAACTTTAGACTTGACCTGTTTACAAGTAATACAGTTTTCACAAATAGAAAGCACATCATATTTCATGTGAGGCCAATAAAAATGTTCATGCAAAATATCCAAAGTCTTTTTAACACCAAAGTGCCCCATTAGGCGACCACCATGTGTTTCTCTAACAAGCAAATCACGTATAGAACATGCAGGCACACATAATTTATCTTTCTTAAACAAGTACCCATCATGCCTATAATAATCACCACTAGCATACTTAGCACAAGCAATCCATAGCTGACCGAAATCAGAATCAGATTCATACAAGTCTTTGATAAGCTCAAAACCTAATAGCTTAGCATGCAAATAAGTAATTAAAGTATACCTTCTAGACAAGGCATCAGCAACGACATTTTCCTTCCCAGCTTTATATTTAATAACATAGGGAAACGTGTCAATGAACTCTAACCATTTGGCATGTCTCTTATTTAACTTACCTTGGAACTTCAGATACTTCAAGCTCTCATGATCCGAATGAATGATGAATTCCCGAGGCCATAGATAGTACTGCCACGTTTGGAGAGTCCTCACTAGAGCATAAAGCTCTGTCATAAGTGGGATAATTTAATGTTGCCACATTAAGCTTCTCACTGAAATATGCAATAGGCTTGGAATCCTGCATCAAAACAGCCCCTATTCCAATACCCGAAGCATCACATTCAATCTCAAAAGCTCTGTCAAAGTTAGGCAAACATAAAAGACGAGCACTAGTTAAAGTTTCCTTTAAAGTGGTAAATGCCCTCTCTTGTTCCTCGCTCCACTTAAAGCTCACATTTTTCTTAACTAGTTCATTTAGGGGTGCGGCTATGGTGCTGAAATTCTTTACAAACCGCCTATAAAAACTAGCTAAGCCATGAAAAGATCTTACCTTATTCGCATTCTTAGGTGTAGGCCAATCTCAAATTGCCTTAACCTTATCCTTATCCATGCTAATACCCTTAGAACTTACAACAAACCTAAGAAATATAACAGAATTGGAACAAAATGCACACTTCTTGAAATTAGCATACAATTTATGTTCTCTCAAAGCAATAAAGACAACATGCAAGTGTGACACATGATCATCTAAGGTTTTGCTATAAACTAGGATGTCATCAAAATAAACCACCATAAATTTTCCAATAAAGGCACACAAAACATGGTTCATTAGTCTCATGAAAGTGCTAAGTGCATTAGTTAAACCGAAAGGCATTACTAACCACTCATACAAACCATATTTTGTTTTAAAGGCAGTTTTCCACTCATCTCCTTCTTTCATGCGAATTTGGTAGTATCCATTCTTTAAATCTATCTTAGAAAAGACACTAGAACCATACAACTCATCAAGTATGTCATCTAATCGAGGGATAGGATGTCTATACTTAACCATGATTTGGTTGATGGCTCGGCAATCCACACACATGTGCCACGTCCTGTCTTTCTTTGGCACCAAGATAACTAGAACTGAACATGGGCTTAGACTTTCCTTCACGAATCCCTTTTGTACTAGCTCATCCACTTGTCTTTGAATTTCCTTTGTCTTGTCAGGATTAGCTCGGTAGGCTGGTTTATTAGGGATAGTCGATCCAGGAACGAAGTCAATCTGGTGCTCTATGCCCCTCAAGGGAGGCAAACCATGTGGTATCTCTTCAGGGAAAATATCAGCAAATTCCTGCATCAAAGAAACAACCACACTAGGCAAAGAAGGGTTAAGAGAGTTAGTAAAATAAACATCCTTGTACATAAGTACAAGAAGGGTTGGCTTAGACAACAAAACACTCTTTACCTCACTTTTTTGTGCAAAAGCACTCACTTTTTGTCTTCTCTCACTCTTTTTATCCTTACTTTTTTCTTTTTCTCTCTCAGCCTCTTTTTCTTTGGCTGCTTTTTCTTCTCTCTCTTTACATTCTTTTGTAATCTTTGCTTGATCCGCATATGCAAGAGCAGGTTTTAAAGGTTTCAACAAAGTAGCCTTGTTATTCTTGTAGACAGTGTAAGTGTTGTTGTATCCGTCATACTTCACTCGCCTATCAAACTGCCATGGTCGCCCCAACAAGATGTGACAAGCATGCATGGGCACCACATCACACAACACTTCATCTTTAAAAGTACTAAAAGAAAATGCAATCTGAACCTGCTTGTTTACCCATAAACCTCCTCTATCATTCAACCACCGTAGCCTATAAGGCGTGGGGTGTGGAATAGTAGGTAAACCCAACTTCTCTACTGCCAAGGTACTAGAAACATTAGTACAAGATCCACTATCAATAATTACGCTACATACCTTGTCTCCCACCAAGCATCGATTTTGAAAGATATGCTCTCTATGTTCTTCGATGTCATCTTCCCTCGGTTGCATGTTGAGCACACGCCTAGACACCATCAAATACTGATCTGGAAGAGAGTCATCAATACCCTCCACGTCACTAGCATCTTCCAAGGGTGGCATGTCTTCACAACCAGGTGTAACAGTAGATTCCTCCTCACTATCATACTCACCATTAGCAAGCATAACAACTTTCCTTCTATTGGGACATTCAGAAGATATATGTCCACGCCCTTGACACCTGTAGCATTTGATGTCACGTGACTTAGAAAAAGAGTTATATTCTGTTTTACCTTGGGAAATAGGAGTAGAACCCGTAGGCTTGGTCTTGTGCTTTCTCTCGGCTTTGGAGCTGTGTGAGGATTATCCTTCCAATTCGATTTCTAGTTTGAAGTTCTGGAAGGCACACCGAATCTAGAAGCTACTCTAGCCTTCAATTGTCGCTCTACATGCTCGGCTTTATGCACCAAGTCCTCCATCTCTACATAGTGACTCATCTCCACCACTTCAGCAATCTCTCGCTTCAAGCCACTAATAAACCGTGCCATGGTTGCCTCACGGTTCTCATCAATACTAGCCCTCATCATGGCTATCTCCATCTCACTGTTGTACTCAGCCACACTCATAGATCCTTGTTTCAAATCTTGCAATTTCTTGAAACAATCTCTATAGTAATGTCTAGGTACAAACCGTTTCCTCATCACGGCTCTCATATCAGCCCATGACCGAATAGGTCTCTCACCATCTCTACGCCTGTTAATCACTAGCTGATCCCACCAAATACTAGCATAATCAGTGAATTCAACTACTGCCAGCTTCACTTTCTTTTCTTCAGAGTATTCATGGCACTCAAAAACATGTTCCACCTTCCTCTCCCAATCTAGGTAATGTTCAGGATCACTTTTACCTTGAAAGGTAGGAATTCTCATGTTTATACTCCCAGGTTATTATCACGACGAGGGGCTGCCCTCCTCTCTCTTTTGGTCTTGGTTTCAACCTCAAAATAGTTTTCTTCCTCTTCCTCAAAATACCGAAAAGGTTTAGTTGTTTTAGTTTTTGTCTTAGGTGAAACTAGGTGTTCTAACCTCTCTAATCTGTCCTCGGTGCCCATTCTCAATGCTGCAATTTGGTCCTGAATTGCATTCATATATGCATCCATATGACTTTTGGTGAATGGTTCTTCCTGTTTCATGTTGCACACACTCACCTCACGTGTTTCACTTGTATTTACACTCAATTGGCTTTTTCCCGATAATGCGCTCACCACTCTTGCCTTTTTTCACTCAAATTTCCTTAGAAGCCCTTAAACAAGAACTTGCCAAGAACTTATCAAGGAGAAAATGTGATAGAAAAAAAATGACAAGAAAGCCAAACAAGGGTGTTGAATAAAAATAAATAAGATAAGGAAGCAAAAAAAAGATGACAAGGAAGCAAAACAAGCACTCCAAGAAGGAAAAAGAAATAAAATAAAAAAAATGACCAAGACTTTTGAATATAAATAATGAACAAAGGTATTGGTTTGGACAAGAAAAGAACAAAGGAATATAGAAAACAGCAACAAATTGAAAGAAAATTAGCAGATTACAGAAAACAGCCCAAAACAGACGTTTTTGAAGGATTTTGAGCCCGAAAATAGTGTCAACTGGGTAAGCCCAATTTCCATGTCGAAGGCCTCTGAATGAATTTCGAAACGCCGGGTCACGGGTTCCGTAACTCCAAACAAGCTGAAAGTTATGGCCTTTTCAAGTAAGTGAGTCCAAATAGTCCATTTTTTATTTTCTTTTCACAAGAACAGATCTTGCTAATCTTTTTTTTTTTTTTCGTTTGTTTTGCAGAATCTATCTCTTTTTGTTTTGGTTTTTTTTTTTTTTTGTTTTAACTTGACTAGGACTCTACTAACAACTAGAATTTGCTATTGCAACCCAAACAGCCGCCGCCTCTAGGTAATTTTAACCTAGAACGTGGACTCTTAAACACAAACAAGGAAAACAAGGAAAACGACCAAACAATGATCCGAACAAAAATAATAGGGATAACTTGACCAAAAACAACGAAGAATGAAATTGATAGAAAAAATAAAAGATAAAACTGACTCAATAGAAAGGGGGTAGAAGATGATTGACTCAAAGAAATAAGATAGATAAAATAAAAATAGAATAAGGGGTTTTAGGAATACCGATTGAAACTCCAAGGAGCCAAAACTCTGATACCAAATGATGCGTTTGCGTACTCGAAGGATCGAAACAGAGTGTCTGGATACCAAACTGTAGGATGACCTTGGTTATCCCAATAGGGTGAACCTTTAACAAGGAAGGATCCTTGGTAAGTTCAAGTTCAAGTTCTTTGCCCAAGAACAACAGGGAAGCTCTCAATCCAAAGAAACTCAATAATTCAGAAACTGAATAATATTAATCTCAAAAACTGTTTTGCAAAGGCATACACGAATTCCTTATATAGGCAATTCGGCTAGGAGGCTACAAGCTATGATGGATCCTCTAAGAATGTTAATAAAACCCTAATACCAATTTTGGCCCATAGACATAAAGGCCCAAAATATATTAAAACTAATTAAACATTTTGGCCCATAAACATAAAGGCCCAAAAATAAAACTAATTAAATTAAACATAATTTTTGGCTTACTCCAAACTTGGGCTCCAAGCTGGCCCATGTGCACCTTCTACAAGAGACAAATAAATGATCAATCTTAACTCTGAACTTGGCCCAGCTGCTCTTTCCTTGGTCTGCACCTCTTGGACTAGGCTCAACAGTGCCTCTCTCACTCGCTTAGCTCTGCTTCTAGTCATCGGCCCTCTAACTCCAAGCAAGGGATTATGAACACTCCTAGGGTTAGGGCGTGTAGCAAGCTGATTCGCATCACAATGTCTCATCCACATTAAGATTTAATAGTTTGATGGTGCATTCTCTTAAGCTTTCTAAAAAGGCATCACACTCGAAGAAACATTATCTTCATGTAGTGCGTGGTATTGAGAAATTGTGTGATGAGCTCGATGCTTTGGAGATTAAAAATGGAGAAAGTGATGGTGATAAAGGTCAAAATAAAATTTTTAACAGTGCAAATCCTGAAATGAATTACATAAATCCATCCACCCATAATGTATCCTTACTTGATCCACAACATGTAATTAATAAAGGGTGTCCCTGTACATTGAGAATGAAAGGAAGCTTAGAGAAATCTTGTAGAAGCTCTACATGCTTTGTTTGTAAGAAGAAAGGTCATACAAAGCGTACATATGTACTTTGACATTTGAGGTATTGTTTTATTGTTCATACTTTCGAAATTATATTGGTTTGTCATTAGCTAGCAAAGAAATATTAATCATAATAACACGTTTGAGCAAATATTTATTTATTTATTTTTGTCTTGTAGGAATGAGTCTAATTCACAATTATTAACAAATGCAAGTGAATTTGAGTCATAAAGGGAAATGCATTCCATGGTAATTTTTATCTTTACCAGTTATTATATACAATTTACATAATGCTTAAAAAATAATTTTTTTTAATGTTGACATTTTTAGGAACGTGATTCACATTCTATTTGGCCATAAGGAAGTCTCCAACATAACGTATATGATAACCATAGCCAATCAAGTTTTACAAGAAGCTTTTTCTTATTCTCGCTTGTTACTTTTAACATTTTAAATACTGTTTGATTCTGTACCTGATAAAACTTATTTTGTTACAGGAATTGATGATTGTAGCTTCACAAGTTCAAAGAGTAAGCAAAGACAATAACTTTTCAAAGTAGTTATAGTTTATTTGGCTTTGTTTTTAGAACTTCTCCTTGGTGGCCACCTCAGGAAATGCTACAATTGTCACTTTCTTTCTTTGTAATTCCTTTAACTCATTGTCAGATTCTTCTAGCAATGCAATTTAATGAATTGTAGGGATGAAGGAATTGGATGTGGAAGAACTGTAGCCAGCATTATCAGCACTATCTCATCAGTCTTTTTTTGTGTGTGCTAAATTTGATCTTTTTATGACGGAGTGCTATCTGGCTGAAATCTGCAATGGCATCTAAATTATCATGAGCCAGAACTTTCTTCAGTTTCTTCAATTATATATAGAGCACGTTCTCTGCTCTGTGAACCTTGTAAAAACATAACTATCATAACAGAGAGAGAGTCAGAATGCTATCCTTAAAACTACAGGAAACACACTAGCTCAAGATGTGTCTTTGCAACCAAAAAACCAAAATTTGAAGCATCAGTTAATTTCTATATATCAAGATATCAACAACTGACAAAACTCCAAACCAGTATATACAGAGCACCAGAATGTGTTAGGAAACAAATTTCCACGGTCAGTCACATTAAAGTTAGCTGCTAGAACTCAAAGTTGAAGTGTCATTTTGTATGATGTACATAAATTATCTGAGCTTCTAAATGTCATCTCAAACTAGTCCAAACCTTTAAAAGCATATCAATCATTTACTAACAAAAGCACCATGAAAACTCTTACAAACATGTTGTGACAAATGCAAACTGTTCTTCACTTTCTTCAACTTTTTCCGTGTTATTCTAAAATAAATAGGTCTGAGATCAGGTCTGTAGTTTGGGGCTGAGCCAACTAATAGCAACTGGACTGCCTCTGCATCTCTTGTCATAGATATTGAAGCAGATGCCTTCAGATTCTGGGTGTCTAGCAGAAAACCAGCAAGCTGTAAAAAATACAAAGACAAAGATGCAATCAAGTCAACTGGTCAGTTCTTCTTGTCTTCTATCTTGTTTCTTCTTGTCTTCCATGATTGCTATAGTCATGCCTTGCATCAGAATGAATGTGAAAGTATTCAGACATTTTGTCAAACAGTTAGCATGCATGTTTGATTTTTCAAGCTTCAAACTCCAAATTTGTTTGAATCTCTGGTTATTAGTACGAAAAGGTACATGTTAAGCACATATCAGAGAATACAAGAGCTATTAACTACAAAGAAAAGCAACCCAGACATAATTGGAGTGAAGCAAATGGGATGTTACTAGATGCGGAGAGAAATATGTGGTGCGCTTTGCAAGCGTAAGGGATAAATTATGTGGTCCTTATCTTGTTTAACTATATACTATTCCTGCCAATCAGAAAAAAAAACAAAAAAACGAAGAAGAAGAAGATATTACACACTGGGGATACTACTTCAAGCACTGTTTTCAAATTAATTAATCAAGGAAAACAAATATTTTAGTGAAGTCAGGAAACCATTTTCGTACGTATAGAAAGAAAGAAAAACCTGCAGAAATTAGGGAAGAAAGAGAAAACACCTTAAACTTCGGCCAAGTTGGATCCAGTCACTGCAACACAAGCAGAGATCACAAAGCGCGCTTATTGGCTTTGCGAATAGATAATCTTGTAATGATCCGGTCTAGGCACTACCTAACAGTCTCCGTTAGAACATAGAACATTAGATAATCTTGTAATGATCCACCTTACGTTGAGATGAAGATGACTAGATGATGGAGAAGGTGAGGAATGGAGGAAGCTGAGTTTATTGCGTGAGTGGATGAAGTGGTTACAGCTGGTTCACTGAGTTTATTTTTGAATTTAAAGTTATCCTTTTTTTTTATTCCAGTTACTGAAAGAAACGGAAGAGGAAACGGAATGGCTGTTTTTTTTTTTTTTTTTTATTCCACTTTCTCTACGTGTCAGCATTTGGTCCCCGCTAGTGGACAATTGGAGTCCACCGGCGGTGGATGAAATAATTTCTCTTTTATTATGGCTTCATGGTATCAGATTTCAAAATCAACATGGAAAATACTTTGATTTTCTATGATGTTCTTTCTCTTCTTGTTCTTGTCTCTTTCAAACTCATCTTTCAAAGAAGAACAAGATTCAAAAACCTCCAACCAAGCCCACCTTCTCTTCCAATACTCAGCAACCTCCACCAACTAGAACAACCACCCCATCGCATCTTGCACCGTCTCTCACAAGATTACGGCATCATATTCTCTCTCAAATTCGGGTCCCGTCTTGCTGTGGTCGTTTCATCTCCATCTGTCGTTGAAAAATGTTTCACCAAAAACGACATCATCTTGGCAAACTGCCCTCACTCTCTAAAGGCCAAGCACTTAGCTTACGACCAGACCACTCTCATATTATCATCCTATGGCGACCATTGGCGAAACCACGTCGTATAAGCTCACTTGAGATCCTTTCAACGCACCGTCTTAACTCTTTCTTGGGTTTACGCAAGGACGAGAACAAGAGATTGCTACAGAAGCTGTCTCAGAACTCAAACAAAGAGTTCACAAAGGTGGAGCTCACATATATACATGTTTTCAGAGCTCACTTTTAACACTATAATGAGAATGGTTTCTGGGAAACGCTATTATGGCGATGATTGTGATGTGACGGATTTGGAGGAGGCCAAACAGTTCAGAGATCTCATAAAAGAGATAGTTGCATCTGGCGTAGGATCCACCCTTGCAGATTTTGTTCCTATACTTAGGTGGATAGATTATAATGGTGCAGAGAAGGAGTTTCAAAGAATTGGGAAGAAGGCTGATACGTTCTTCCAAGGACTCATCGATGAGCATCGCAATAAGAAAAAAGGGTTGGAAAGTACAAATACCTTGATAGACCATCTACTTTCCTCACAAGAGTCTCAGCCAGAGTATTACACTGACCAAATCATCAAAGGGCTTATTATGGTGAGTGCCAAAACAAAAATAGAATTTACAGTAGATGAAAGATATATAGCACAGTGACGGATTTATGTGGGGCCAAGGGGTACGTTTCAAAAAAAATTATCAAATTATTTTGGTAATTTTTGAGAGACCCACTTTTGTAGTTTGGCCTCTAGTCATTGTCTTTGACCCCACATTGAGTTATTTTTTATTCCATTACTGATTATACACTCTTTCTGATTTTGCAGGTTTTGATTGTTGCTGGAACAGACACTTCAGCTGTGACATTAGTGTGGGCTATGTCCAATTTGTTAAACAATCCAGAGGTGTTGAAGAAAGCGAGAATTGAGTTGGATGCTCGCATTGGACAAGAGAGGCTGTTAGAAGAAGTAGATGTTAACAAATTACAATACCTTAACAACATAATCTCCGAGACACTGCGATTAAATACACCACCTTTTCTTCTGCCACATTTATCATCCGATGATTGCACTATAGGGGGCTATGATGTGCCACGTGACACAATGTTATTGGTGAATGCATGGGCCATGCATAGAGACCCTGAGTTGTGGACTGATCCAACAAGCTTTAAGCCAGAGAGGTTTGAGAATGGTGAAGGCGATGCTCATAAGCTGCTTCCTTTTGGGTTAGGAAGGAGGTCATGTCCTGGAGCAGCTCTAGCCCAACGAACAGTTGGGTTAACCTTAGGTTCACTAATTCAGCGCTTTGACTGGGAAAGGGTAACCGATGAAGAAATTGATATGACTGAAGGAAGGGAACTGTTAGGATACCAGAAAATAAACTAGTAAATCTAGAGTTAGAGAACCAGAGAATCAAATAAAAGACTTAGGAGTATTATTCAATTCAATAACTTCCCTACAATGGCCCAGAGCAATAGCTCCTCAGAGAAAGGATTCTCTGCCCAAGTCTAACAGTAAATTTACTCCCTACCTCCTCAAACAGAAATGTCCCCAATATAACTACCAGAACCGTATCCTCTCTTTCCTCTAACTAACTGCCACTAATCTAAATATCTCTAACAGAATTCCCTTCTGCCCCTCCTTTCTTTCTCCTAGTGTAAACCCTCCATATTTTGGGCTTTGCATCAGGCTGAATACACCTAGGCCCAACC